>MU769471.1:6403-72812 GCA_026770625.1 Nicotiana glauca
CTAGACTTTGAAGGTCTTCACTCGGACCTTCAACGATTCGAGGTTTCCATCCATCTCCGACCTTGCTCCGACATATTCAAGGCTCAGGAACCTGACTCTTGACCTTTCCGACTCAAGATCGGACCTATTTCCAATACTTTCTCATTTCTAGGGTTTCTCCGAAACCCTAAGCCATTCAAGTTTCTTTCATCATATTTGTCTAGATATATACGGTATCTATGCTTTTCTTGCCATCTAAAGTGTTTTCCCCAAAAACTTCTTTTCAAAATCGTTTCTCTTCAATTTTAGGGTTTCTGAAAGGATTTTTTCTTTTGGGAAAAATATTTCTGATATTTCTTCTTCTTTGCTTTATGTGTGTTTGTTCATACCCTGCTCGTGTGATTTCTTTATTACGCATGTACTGTCTTCTACCTTTTCTTTTCTACTATGCATGTTACTCTTGTTAATCTTTGCTATGTTTTCTCTACTCTTTTACTATGTGTGTTTACTGTTAAACTATTTGATTTTTTTTTACTGGACTCTGTTCATGTTCTTACATGCTTCACCTACTTGTGTTCACGTTTGTATTATCTCCTTTTTCTGAACTTATTTAGGTTCCGAGTTTTCTCAAAATATGTTCTTCATGATTCTTCTTCCTTTGTCATTCAACATGCTATCATATCTGTTTTGTTGAGACTCTGAAGCAAATGGCTTACTTTCTCACTTCCATGTCTGATTCAATTTTGAAACCTTGGGATTTGGGGGTTTCCTTTGATGATTTGATTCTTTGTGTTCGAGTTAAGGCTCTACTTTGGGACCCTGGACTCTCAGATTCACTATGAGTCTACAAATTGAACTTGNGTGAACCTTTCTTTACCATTTTTCTCGACCTGATTCACTCGAGTAGGCATGTAATTTTGGTTTTACTGATTGATTCCCTTTCCTTTTTTTTTTACAAACCATGTACTATTGGTTTTTTTCCTTAAATAGCTTCAATGTACTTACCTTAATTGTTCAAAATCCCTTCCCTTAATTGTTTTACCCATTTAAATTTGAATCCCTTAATTAAAGGGAGTCTTATATGATTGATTGAAAATCAGACTTCAATTATTTTCTTACCTTATTTCTCATGACTTTCACACTATAAATACACAACCCTTTTTCACAAGACACACTTCGAATTGCATACTCTTACACACACACCCTCGATTACAATACTCTTTCAATTCTTTACTATCTTCTGAGATATTTTGTATTGCTTGCTTGCAAATTTGGCTTACAAGACTCCTGCTTTCATTTATTTATTTCCCTGAAACTGGTATGTCCTAATTTTGATTCCAGCATTACCCCCAATGTGTTTGTTTACAAGATTTTACATCCATGTCTACTTTACTGTTTTGTAGAGTTCAACATTTAAAGTAGTATGCTTATGTCTTGCTATCTGTTTCTGCAATGAATCCCTACTCCCTACCCCCTTTATGTGTTTGAGCTATGGTTTAAGACATGGAAATATACAAGTTATTGTCCATGGATTAAAACCAGATCCTCTGGATCCTAGCCTCTAAATAGTGTAACATGCTTGTGGGCATGTTAGCATCCCCTATTGTTGGGTATGCCCACAGCCTGCTCTTGTCTCTTTTAGTTCCCTCATACCCCATTCCCCTATGTGTGATGAGTTAAGGTATAGCGTAGAAGCATCCAAATTGTTGTCCAGGGCTAAACCTGACCTTCAATAGGTCCTAACTCTCTAATTTCTAGGGCTGACAAGTTGATCAGGGGTGTGCCAGCACCCCAAATTTCTTGTCATGACCACCACCTTGCCATTTCCCCTCTATTGCACTTACACATACTCCTAGCCTCTAAGTTCTGGCCCCCTCCTGTGAGCCTTGCTCTGGGACCTTGAGTTCCCTCTGAACTTGGACATTTGAGGGCTGGCCCTTCCACACTGCACTATAATCTAATTCTGCATTGATATTTGGGGTGTAAACATTGCTTCGAGTTCTTGAAGCTCCTTGGAACTTTGACACATCCCAAATAAGAGAAAGACTTTGAAAATCGGATCTTTGGAAGTTGGTTTATGTCATATTTCAGACCTGGGGTCTGAATTAGGCTCTCAGGGGTTGGAATGTTTAATTTCTGATGTATTTTTATCTTTTCTTATTCATTGTGGTCTGTAATAACCTTATAATAAATCGCTGGGGTATTAGTGAAAAAGGGAGGGTCAATCATGCATGCATAGGGGTAGATACCATGTTCATAGGGAATTACTACTTCTGAAATTCTGCATTTCATATAGATACCATGTTCATAGGGAATTGCTACTTCTGAAATTCTGAATTTCATATAGATACCATGTTCATAGGGAATTGCTACTTCTGAAATACTGCATTTCATATAAATACCATGTTCATAGGGAATTATTACATCTGAAATACTGCATCTCATATAGATACCATGGCTATAGGTTTTTCTGCACTTCACATAGATATCATGTCTATAAGTCATCACTGAAATTCTACATATAGATGATATGCCTATCGGACTTCCTCATTTTTGCATATGCATCTATCACTAGGCAAACCTGTTATAGGATTTGAATAACCAATTGCATATAGATGATATGCCTATAGGACTTCCACATTTTTGCATATGCATCTGTCACTAGGCAAACCTGTTACAGGATTTTAATAACCAATTGCATATAGATGGCCTGCCTATAGGATTTCTGCATGATAATAGCGCTTAAAATCAGTGACGACTAGAAAGAATGCCTATAGGATCTATCAACCAAACCTAAATCATCAAGTCTAAAAATCAGTAGCAATAAAGTTCCTGCAATCGACAATTCTTTTCTGCAATCAGTTTACTTTTTTCTGAACTAATATGCATCATGCTATAGGTTCCGTTTAACACCTAGGCAAGCTTTAGGGTAAAAACTATAACTGCATCAGTTTTTGATAGTTACAACCAGCAGGCAGGCCTAATTCCGACTTCTTATCTTAAAATATGTGATAAATCAGCCTGCCTTAACGTTTAAGTTTTAATTCAGACCATAACAGTATGTGTAAGACATGCTAAACTATATGTTTTCCTTTGATTCAAGGAGGTTTATTTGAGCCGTATCTGCTTAATTGCTTTCTTAATACTTGTCGTATATGTTTTGATTGTTGCCTTAGCATTTTATCCTTTGAAAACTCTCAAAAGACCCCAACTCCCTCCCCTCTAAGATTAGTAGTCCCATATGCCTCTGGGACTGATAGGATTGGGAT
Source organism: Nicotiana glauca (assembly GCA_026770625.1). Classification (NCBI taxonomy): domain Eukaryota; kingdom Viridiplantae; phylum Streptophyta; class Magnoliopsida; order Solanales; family Solanaceae; genus Nicotiana; species Nicotiana glauca. The sequence continues at coordinate 9,652 of MU769471.1, forward strand.
GGGTAGTAGTATGTAATAAGTAACGATACTATTCCGCACTTTAATACCTTAACGGGGTGGGAAGGGTAGATATGTATATGATAACCGGTGCGCTAATATCACATGCGACCCCTCTTCTTAGGAGTGATTGCTAGATATTGCATTGATGTGATCCATATTAATTATAAACCTAGGACTCCCCTCCCTTTATGTGCTTTCTTACTTGTTTTCTCTATAAGTTATTTAAATCTTTTTCACAAAATTCCACCTTATCTTTTTCTCAAATAAGTTTAAACTTGTCTGCAAGCCCCTTTATTTGAGTCCTAATTGCTTATTTGTAAAGTCACAATTATAACATGGCCGTGACCACACTAGTGGATCTTGAGGGGTGCCTAACACCTTCCCCTCGAGATAATTTCTAGCCCTTACCCGAACTCTGGTTTCTTTAACTCAAACCCTCTTAGTGTCCTAATGCACTTAATAATTAGGTGGCGACTCTTCAAACTTTAAAACCCAATTCCCAAAAGGGAACGAGTTGTCCTCCCAAATGTCACAAGCCCGATTTCGACTTTATAAAAAGGGGGCGCGACAGCATGGTGACTCTGCTAGGGATTTTTCTTTTAGGCTTTTACCACTACATGTTATATGTGACTTTATTACTTCTTTATTGCTTTTATTTAATGTCTTTATTCGAATCTGTCTTGGATTTTTGTTTTCTTTTCTTTTATGCTTTTATTGCTTTCCTTTAATACTGTTGTAATCATGAGAAATTATTGTAATCATTACTTTATGAACGTGCAAATACGTGACAATTTATTTCATTCTTGTAATTGCATCTTCAACATCATATTCCACTCGTGCCAAAAAAATACCATAGCAATGCTTATAATGAGTGGTTGCACCCTTCCAATATATATCACCCCCTAAATTTGGTAAAGGCGTATTTGCGATAAAACCAGTCGATCAGCGGTGCAGTCGACGGTTTCGTGCCTTTCCCTCTTGAGTTGTTCGCTCAAGGCTACCTGTCTAATACCCCATAGAAGCCTTATTCTGTTTAACCGTGCATGCATCACTGTCAAACCTAGTCGAGTCAGTTATGATGTCCACATAATGACTCTTTAAGATAGACTTGTCCAAAGTCCACTAGGTTTCCTTGGAACCCAAACGGACGCCCCCATATTCTGTGCATTTATTTGGAGAACTAAATGCCGCTTATGCTAATTATTGGTTTAAATAGTCGAGTCCGGTGGGGTAAGGGTCTAACATTTTGTTTTGCAAAAAATGAGGCACGAAGTCTAAGCTGGTGGGAAGACCTTCATCCAGTGACCAGAATCTTGTTCGCAAATATTTGGGGAATTTACCTTCTCTTCTGGAGATCCAACCCGACAACAAAATCATAGAGGTTGCAACTCTATTCTGGGATAGTGATAGATCTGTGTTTCGCTTTGGGGACCTTGAAATGATGCCTTTGCTCGAAGAAATAGGAGGGTTAGCTGGTATTCCTTGAGAGACTCCAGGTTTGCTTATGCCAGAAAATTGCAAGGGTAGGGGTTTCCTCAGGATGATGGGACTGAAGAAAAACTCAGATTTGACTTGTTTAAAGGACTCTTACATTCCTTTCGACTATCTGTACGAGAGGTACGGCCATAGCAAGTCCTACCGCACCTACCCAGATGAACTTTCCCTCACCTCATTGGGGCATATCCACAGAATGGTCTCCGTATTCATATTCTGCTTCTTGGGGATGATAGTATTTCCCATGAAGAAGTCTAGGATCCATACCAGACTGGCCATGGTTACCAAGACTCTAATGGAAGGGATTGGCAGGCAGTCTTTCAGCATAGTACCAATGATTGTCGCAGAGATATACCGAGCCCTAGAAAAATGTCAGCAAGGAGACAATCACTTTGAGGGTTGTAACTTACTACTCCAACTCTGGCTCATAGAGCACCTCCAAAGGGGTGAATATCGGCAAGAGATCCTATGTAGGGATTGGGATGACCATATCGCCTTCCATCAGCCGAGGCAAATGAACTATATGCCTAACATGTTCGCTCAGCCAGAAGACGCTAAAGGATGGGTAGAGTGGTTCGAAAATATAAAGGAAGGTCAAGTACAGTGGATGTTCGAATGGTTTCCTACTGGAGAGTTCATTGTCCAATCTCGGTATGCACCATTTCTCATACTCATTGGTCTGAGGGAACTTATCTTTATGTCCCTCTCAGAGTCATAAGACAGGCAGGGAGAAAGCAGGTTATACCAAGAGTCGACAAGATGAGTCACTTCAGGGCTGACTTTCAAGACGATGATAGCCCTTACAAGTGCCAGGCCCAGCACATGTGGCACTGCAAAATCATCCTGGGAAAGGATTCCATAGAACCGGACAAGTACCAATGTGGTTATACCACATACTATCCAAGCTGGTTGGAAGACGATCATGGTGGGTTAGGACAACCGGGGTTCATTCAAGGTCATAGGGTCATTGACGAAAAGGCTGAAGCACGGATTAAGTACAACCAATTGCGCAAGAGGATTCGGGAATGCGAGAGTAAACACCGGGAAATTCAAGAAGAACATCAAAAGTTGATTGAAGAATGGAAAGATATGGTTGTCAGCGCCAACAAGCGGCTGGGATATTCGGAGCGGGGTTTGGTAGAGTTGGAAAGGAAGTTCATCCAGAGGATTGAAAATTGCCAGAACGCTGAGGGAAACGAAGGAGGACACTTGGTTAGAGCCTATCTGCTGCTGGGACTGCGCGAGTTGGTGAAGCTGTTTGATGGGGCTAAATATGCCGAGTCTGGGGAAGGTTCTTCTGGGACCAAGTAGTTAGGAGTCTTTTCCTTGTTTGCTTTTAAAATGTAATAAGGCCAATGACCATTAGTGATATTTTATTTTCCTGCAGTTTTTTTGGGATTCGTCTTATTTTTATCAATAAAATGAGGCATTTAGAATTATAACTTCTCCAAATCTATTTGTCGCTAGGCCTACCTCGGGCACAACGAGGCACCCAAGTTAGGACACGATTTATATTCTCGCACTATGTGTTTGAATATTGCAATATTTTTCTTCTCATAATCCTCACTAACTTGTTACCTTTTTGTTTTTACTTTTGTTTTATTCCCCTCCCCAAAGGTTAGTTCGTGCACTCTGGCATCATCATCATACTCCACAAAATCCAAGGCCCTCCACCACCTCCTCCTCCGAGTCTTATCAGAAACATGAACAAGGAAAAAAGGGAAGACTTGAGCAACATCAGAAAGGAGAACTCGAGTGAACGTGTAGAGGTTACTTAGGGTATCCAGGTTTCCAAGGAAAGTGCCGCCCAACTTGAGCAGAAGTTATTGAAGTTTCAGGAAGAACTGGACCAAGTTCGGAACTTGGTGAACTTGTCATTTTCCCTTACCAATCTAGATATCGACTTTTCCAATGCTCAAAATCCCACACCTCCATAGAACGTCCCGAAACCATAAAAACAACCCACTCATGCCCAACACTGCAACACATGCCACAACACTCAATTGCTCATTCCTGAACCACTAAACTCCACAAATGATCATCCCCACAACACTCCCATTTTTGTGGAAACCATGCCATACTATACTCAACCTATTTTAAGTGCACCAGAATCTGACGACAAAGACTCTCTTATCAGAAACCTGGCAGCGGAGCTCAAGAAGCTAACTAGCCGAGTCTAGGGTGTCGAAGGAAACAAAGGTATCGAGGGGCTGAATTATGAAGACCTTTGCATTCAACCAGATGTTGAACTTCCTGAGGGGTACAAACCTCCCAAATTTGAAATGTTCAATGGCACAGGGGATCCCAGAGTCCATCTAAGGACGTACTGTGACAAGCTGGTCGGAGTCGGAAAAAATGAAAAGATCCGCATGAAGCTCTTTATAAGAAGTCTGAAAGGGGATGCTCTATCTTGGTACATTAGCCAAAACCCCAAGAAGTGGACAAGCTGGGTAGATATGGCGTCCGATTTCATGGACAGGTTCAAATTCAATACAGAGAATGCACCAGACATATTCTACATCCAAAATTTGAAGAAGAAACCTACAGAAACTTTCTGCGAGTATGCTACTCGTTGGAGGTCAGAGGCTGCTAAGGTCAGGCCGACCTTAGAAGAAGAACAAATGAACAGGTTTTTCGTCCGAGCTCAAGACCCACAATATTATGAGAGGTTGATGCTGATTGAGGGCCAGAAATTTTTCGATATCATCAAGCTAGGAGAAAGGGTCGAGGAAGGCATTAAAAATGGTATGGTTACTAATTTTTAAACATTACCAGCTACCAACAAGGCTCTACAGTCTGGTGGCACATCCAAGAAGAGGGATGTAAGTGCCGTGATGGTCGCGCAGAGAACAAAATCCCCAATAAAATTCCAAACTTACCCATCACCTCCACTCACATATCAACCTACTCCGAATTACCAAGCACCCCCTACCAAATTCCACCACCCGCTTACAAATCATCTCCACCTCCCACATATCAACCCACTTCACGTAGATACTCTCAACCCGCACATGTCTACCAAGCTTATAATACTCAACCCTCTCACTACCAATCACCTCCCACTCGCCAAAACTTTCCTAGACCTAGACCCAACTTCGACCGCAGACCTCCCAAACAATACACAACCATCGCCGAACCAATTGACCAACCATATGAAAGGCTCAAAGCTGCTGGTTACGTTGCCCCTATCTCTGCCATAACTCTAGAAAATCCTTCCCAATGGGTCAATCTGAACAAAACCTGCGCGTACCATTCCGGCATGAAGGGGCATAACATTGACGAGTGTCACTCTCTAAAGGATACGATCCAAGCTCTGATCGACAACAAGACCATCGTGGCAAAGGAGCCTACTCCTAATGTTTGCAACAACCCTCTTCCTGACCACAAGGGTGGAGGCGTTCACATGATCGAGACAGAAGATGATTGGGACCCTAAAGGGTCGATTGGATTGATTGTTGAGGGTGATGAGCCAAAGAAACCAACAGTCACACTTAATCCGATTGTTGTCCAGATCCATCCCTCTAGGGGAGATGAAGTAAATATGTCTATACCACTCGAGTTCGAAGCGCCTTCTTCTGCAAAGGCGCCCGGACTGATTGAGGTCGAGTTTGGAGCTCCAAAATCACCTGCGCCATTTGAGGTTGCTATGTTACCTCCAAGGGTGCCCATTCTGGTAGCAATGTCAGACATAACACCATTCCATTCAAAAGCCATACTGTGGGATTACACTACCTAAGCAAGGAGGAAAGGGAAGACCAAATCTGGAGAAGCAATTGCAGCACAAGGTATGACCAGAACCGGCAGGGTTTACACTCCAGAACGTATAACTGAGTCCAGTAAGCAAGCCTCTGGATGATCAAACATCACTGAAATCGGGCCTGAGGAGCTCTGGAGGAAGATACAAGAAAAGGAATACTTGGTCATATATCAACTGAACAAGACGCCAGCCCAGATCTCCATCTTAGCTCTGCTACAAAGCTCTGATGCCCACAAGAATGCCTTATTGAAGGTGCTGAGCGAGGCATATGTGCCCAGCAACATGACTGGAGGAGAAATGGAAAACATGGTAGGGCAAGTGTTGGAGAGTCATAAAATCACTTTCCACGAAGATGAGCTGCCACCGGAAGGTTTGAGCCACAACAAGGCATTGCACATCACTGTGCAATGCGAGGATTATTTCATCACCAGAATTCTGATTGACGGACGGTCCGGCCTCAATATTTGTTCATTGGTGACTCTCAGAACACTGGGAAAAGCCTGTATGAGATCAAGGATGGGGCCATCAACGTCAAAGCTTTTGATGGTTCCCAAAGGTCCACTATTGGAGAAATCAGTTTGTGTCTGCAGATGGGACCGACTTGGTTCGATGTCGATTTTCAAGTGATAGATATCCCAGCATCTTACAACTTGTTATTAGGACGGCCCTGGATTCATGCCGCTGAAGCTGTAGCATCAACCCTACATCAAGCAGTGAAATTTGAATGGAATCATCAAGAGGTAATTATTCACGACGATGGTAGCAATCCCATATACAGTCGCCAGACCATCCCGGTGATTGGAGGAAGAAGGAAAATAGGCGGAGAAACCTACCACCACATTGAGCGAGTCAACGCCATGGACATGGATAAATGGTGGGATAACAAGATTGAAAGTATACTGAATTGGTGTGGATATGAGCCCAGAAAGGGACTGGTCAAGAACCTCCAGGGAATTGCCAAACCCATCAAGCTGAAGAAACATGGCACCACTTTTGGTTTGGGATATAAATATACTTGGGAGGAGTTCAACCACTGGTCACTACCCTGGCGCAGCCACTACTATCCATTGGATCATTTGATACCTTTCCTGGAGCAGACTTTCCAACCAACAGACGTCATATATGGGTCAGAAGAAGAGGAAGCATTGGCAGTTATAAGGAATTTGTTTTTGGAAGATGATAATATGGATTGTTGCGTCATTTTCGAGGAGGAAGAGAAGGAAGGCCCTTCTATACAAGCTGTGAGCCGAGGACAGCGTCTCAGTAATTGGTCCGTCAGAACCACCAGAGCCCGAAAAGTTTCGGGGTAGCCAGGCTGAACAAAGCACATGCATTATCTTTCAGTTTTTGCTAGTTGATTTTCTTTCCGCATTTCCTTTAAATTTGAAAAGAGTGCCAATGTTCCAAACGATTATGAAATTTATCAAAGCATTTCAGTTTCTTACAAATCTCGCTCTTATTATTTTCTCTATCGTTTACTTTATTTACACATCATTACTATTATTTATCTTGATGAACCGACGATTATGACTTGCAACGAGACAATGCAACAAACGGACATAGACTCAGAAGAGGATGATATACCAGAAGAGGTCATTAAAGAGGTTGAGGATTTTGAGAATAGGCCTAAGTCTAATTTGGATGAAACTGAGTTCGTTAACCTGGGAGATGCGGAGAATGTCAAAGAGACGCGCATCAGTGTTCATCTCTCACCATCAGAAAAGAAAGAGTACATGAAATTTCTAAGGGGGTATGAGGACGTATTCGCCTGGTCGTATGATGATATGACTGGTGTCAGTACATCCATTGTAGCTCACAAATTGCCAACAGATCCGATATGTCCACCGGTAAAGCAAAAACTCATAAAGTTCAAGCCTGACATGAGTTTAAAAATCAAGGAAGAAGTTACCAAGAAAATCAAAGCCAAGGTTATCAGGGTGGTAGAATATCCAACATGGTTAGCCAACATTGTGCCTGTGCCGAAGAGAGATGGGAAGGTCAGGGTCTGTGTCGACTACCGGGATCTCAATCGGGCCAGTCCTAAAGACGACATCCCTTTTCCAAATATACACATCCTAATTGACAATTGTGCCAAGCATGAGCCGCAGTCGTTTGTTGATTGCTTTTCTGGGTATCATCAGATATGGATGGATGAGGAAGACGCGGAGAAATAGGCTTTCATTACGCCGTGGGGGATGTATTGTTACAAAATGATGCCGTTTGGGTTAAATAATGGTGGGGCCACCTACATAAGGGCCATCACTACTCTCTTCCATGACATGATACACAAAAAGATCGAGGTATATGTAGATGATGTCATCATCAAATCCAAGAGAGTCGCTGACCACATGGAAGATCTGAGGAAATTCTTCAACAGACTGAGAAGGTACAATCTGAAGTTGAATCCCACCAAATGTGCATTCGGGGTTCTTGCTGGAAAATTACTGGGGTTCATTGTGAGTCGTCGAGGAATAGAATTGGATCCATTAAAGGTTAAGGCCATTCAAGAATTACCGCCGCCGAAGAACAAGAAGGACGTGATGAGTTTTCTGGGGAGACTCAACTATATCAGCCGGTTCATAGCTCAATCCACTGTCATTTGTGAACCCATCTTTAAAATGCTGAAGAAGGACGCTGCTACCAAATGGACTGATGATTGTTTAACAGAATCAAGGAATACTTGTCAATGCCGCCAGTTTTGGTTCCGCCCAAATTAGATAGACCCTTATTGCTCTACCTTGCAGTATTGGATGGGGTGTTCGGTTATGTTTTGGGGCAACATGATGAAACTAGGAGAAAGGAGCAAGCCATCTACTATCTTAGCAAAACGTTCACCCCGTACGAGGCCCGGTATTCTCTATTAGAGTGCACCTGTTGTGCTCTGACTTGGGTAGCTCAGAAATTGAGGCATTATTTCTGTGCCTATACTACCTATCTCATATCTATAATGGAACCGTTGATGTATATCTTTTAGAAGCCCATGCCCACTGGCAAGCTAGCCAAGTGGAAAATCCTACTAAGTGAGTTCGACATTGTTTACGTAACGCATAAGGCAATCAAAGGACAAGCATTGGCAGATCATCTTGCTGAAAACCCCATGGACGGGGAATACGAGCCTCTAAAGACATATTTTCCTGATGAAGAAATATCTTTCGTAGGAGAAGATATTGCAGAATCCTATGATAGTTGGAGGATGTTTTTCGACGGAGCAGCAAATTTCAAAGGAGTTGGCATAGGAGCAGTCCTAGTATAAAAAACCGGCCAGCGTTATCCGATATTTGCCAAACTCAGGTTTTCACGCACCAATAATATGGCCGAATACGAAGCCTGCATCTTAGGGCTCAAGCTAGCCATTGACATGAATATTCAATAATTGCTAGTAATCGAAGATTCGGACTTGCTCATACATCAGGTTCGAGAAGAATGAGAAACCAAGAACTCCAAAATACTCTCATATTTGCATCATGTATAGGAGTTGAGGAAGAGGTTCACAAAGACAGAATTCCGGCATTTACCCAGAGTCCAGAATGAGTTCGCCGATGCATTGGCCACTCTATCATCCATGATTTAACATCCAGATAAGAACTTCATTGATCCTATCCTGGTAAAAATCCAGGATCGACCCACTTACTGTGCTCATGTCGAGGAAGAAGCAGACGGAAAACCATGGTTTCATGATATCAAGGAATATTTGGCGACAGGAGAGTATCCAGAACTTGCAAACTCTACTCAGAAGCGCACACTGCGGAGGTTATCCAATCACTTCTTTCACAGCGGAGGAATCCTGTATAGGAGGACTCCCGATTTGGGATTACTAAGGTGTGTCGAAGCAAAGAAAGCATCCAGGTTGTTGGAAGAGGTTCATGCAGGGACCTGTGGCCCACATATGAATGGTTTTGTCTTAGCCAAGAAAATACTCCGAGCTGGTTATTTTTGGATGACTATGGAGACGGACTGCATCCAGTATGTTTGAAAGGGCCATAGCTTCCAAATTCATACAGATATGATAAATGTGCCTCCTAATGAGCTTAATGCAACAAGCTCGCGATGGTCGTTTTCCACTTGGGGAATGGATGTCATCGGACCTATCGAGCCAGCCGCATCAAATGGGCACAGGTTCATTCTAGTGGCAATTGATTATTTCACCAAATGGGTTAAAGCAGCATCATATAAGGCAGTAACCGAGAATGTTGTGGCAGACTTTGTCCGTGACCGTATCATTTGCCTGTTCGGCATCCCAGAGTCAATCATTACTGATAATGGTTCCAATCTCAACAATGATCTGATGAAAACGATGTGTGAAACCTTCAATATTAAGCACAAGAATTCTACAGCCTACAGACTTCAGATGAATGGAGCTGTAGAAGCGGCCAACAAAAACATCAAGAAGATACTAAGGAAAATGATAGAAAAACATAAGCAGTGGCACGAAAAGCTATCATTTGCTTTATTGGGGTACCGTACCACAATTCGCACATCAACCGGGGCAACTCCTTTCCTGCTGGTGTATGGTACAGAGGCAGTCATCCCCGCCGAGGTAGAAATTCCATCTCTGAGAATCATACAGGAAGTGGAACTTGAAGATGCAGAATGGGTAAAAAGTTGCTATAAGTAGTTAGTCCTCATAGATGGAAAGAGAATGAATGCAGTTTGTCATGGTCAATTGTATCAGAACCGGATGTCTAAAACCTTCAATAAAAGAGTCAAGCTGAGATAGTTTACGCCAGGATAGCTGGTATTGAAGAAAATCTTTCCACATCAAGATGAAGCCAAAGGGAAGTTCTCTCCTAACTGGCAGGGCCTGTACATGGTTCACCGGGTCCTAACAGGAGGAGCCTTCATACTCGCAGACATGGATGGAGAAGTCTGGCCAAAGCCAATTAATTCAGATGCAGTCAAGCGTTATTATGTGTAATCTGTTATGATTTCTTTATGATGTAATTTGAACTACACCTGACTTGATTCACGTTTAAGAGGGGATACGTAGGCAGCCCTATGGGTTCAGTCACAATTCAATAAAAATTTCATTTCCCCCGATATTGGAAACTGGGGCAAAATTTTGAGGAGGACCCTCAAAATTCCAAAGTTGATCGTAAGCCATTCATCGCACGCGGCCGGTAGAAGCACCAGCCTAGTAAACTGGGGCAGAATTTTGAGAAGGACCCTCAAAATTCCGGAGTGAGAGAGGTTGCAATGTCTTGAACCACGTCGCAGTCATCGGTTCATCTAAAAAGAAAACTATTATTTTTCAATTATGTATTTACGTTACAGTTTTACTAAATCATGCATGACTATTATCTGAATTGCTTTGTTTAGCAATGCTACCCCAATGATACACAGCGCCGAGCAGGTAAATCGAAGTCCACGGGGAGACGAACTAACCTTCCCCCCTTTACAAAACTCACGATTTTTCTTTGGACGCAGGCACCCGAGTCACATAATCATTGGATATATTTATACACTCACACTCCTCGGGAATACAACTCTCGGAATCATCACCTATCTACAATTGCTATCCGCATATGACATCCCCAGCAGCCACAACATCACAATCGACTATAAACTATCAGCTATCAGCTAAGAGATTTTACCATTACTTGCCTTTTACATATCTTGCATTTCATAAGGCTACTATTCTGCCTTCCGAGACCAAGCACTGTCTCCATCTGCATCTTCTCTGCATTGCATAAGGCTACTATTCTGCCTTCCGAGACTAAGCACTGTCTCCATCCTGCATTTTCTACATTGCATAAGGCTATTATTCTGCCTTCCTAGGTTAAGCTCTACCTCCATCTGCATCTTCTCTGCATTGCATAAGGCTACTATTCTGCCTTCCGAGGTTAAGCTCTACCTCCATCTGCATCTTCTCTGCATTGTATAAGGCTACTATTCTGCCTTCCGAGGTTAAGCTCTACCTCCATCTGCATTTTCTCTGCATTGCATAAGGCTACTATTCCGCCTTCCGAGGTTAAGCTCTACCTCCATCTGCATTTTCTCTGCATTGCATAAGGCTACTATTCCGGCTTTCGAGACTAAGCTCTGTCTCTATCCTGCATTTCCTGCATTGCATAAGGCTACTATTCTTCCTTCCAAGACTAAGCACTGTCTCCATCCTGCATTTCCTGCATTGTATAAGGCTACTATTCTGCCTTCCGAGACTAAGCTTTGTCTTCATCCTGCATTTCCTGCATTACATAAGGCAACTATTCTTCCTTCCGAGACTAAGCATTGTCTCTATCATGCATTTCCTGCATTGCATAAGGCTACTATTCTACCTTCCGAGACTAAGCATTGTCACTGTCTCCATCCTGCATTGGCTGAAACATCGCCGCCTTTATTCAAATCTTGCATGGCTGAAATATCGCCACTTTGTTTTCCTTTTATGGCTGAAAGATCGCCACTTCATTTACATCTCGCATTGGCTAAAAGATCGCTACCTTCTACATTTTCATGGGATAAAAGATCAGCAAATTGTCCAAAGGCTTCATTGTTCGGAGGCACCATCTTCATAGCCCAAGAACGCCATGTCATGGCCTGAGGACCTCATTTTATCTTTTGCATATCATTATTCAAAGGCATCATAGTTCGGAGGCATCATTCTCATAGCTTGAGAACATCATTTCGTAGCCTGTGAATCCTTTATCATACGCTTCATGGCCCAGGACGTCATGGTCTGAGGACGTCATCCTAACCGTCCAAAGTCAAATTCATGATCCAACGGGAACTTGCATCACGTTTAATTTACGCACAATATATGTTGGTATTATCCATTTGCAGGTACACCGGCTAGCAACGACCGTCTCAGTAGGAGCGATCCCGCTCCAGTTCCCGCAGCCTATCAGACTTCAACTATCCTAAAAATATCGCGTCCGTTCTTGAAAAACTCTATTGGCCTACTCCGCCGATGGATCCTAAACTACATATGGATTGATTCCTATAAAACCAGGGATATGTAGGCAGCTCAGGAACCAGAGCTCGGTCAGAATTCTTTGCAAATCATTTTTCGGTCAAAATTGGCCATCCTATCTTTACCCGACAACTCTTTCATCCTTTCCGGATAAAGAGGGGCAGTTGTTGATACCTAATTTTTTCTCTATCTATTTTTGTGTGCAAAATACCTTCAAAATAACATATATGAGCATACCAAAGTGTTTAGTATTTTTTTCCAATTTTTAAAGATTTTAAAAATCAATTTATTGTTTGTTTTAGTATTACAAAAATACAATAATTATTCCCAAGGTCTTAATTTTGGTGAATAACTTATTTTATTCTCATATTTACACCAAAATATAATTAAGGTGATTTTTGTATATTTTTACAAATCTATTTGGTAGTTTTAAAGTTAAATTGCATGTAATTGCAAGTTTAGCCTATCTTAAGATTAACTACATTTCATAATTGTAAAATTTGTTCCAATATTTTTAAATTAATATTTATATGTTATTTACTAACTCAATACTTTTAATTTAATTTCAAAATCATTTTACTATTTTTTTTAAAAAATAAAAGGGAAAAACTGGCTATTTAAAATATAGCACTAATTCGTTTCAATTGTAGCCCCATTTACATCTCAATTTTAGCCTGAAACTAACCCAATTTCAAGCTCAAAATCGGACCAGCCCAATCCCGTCTAACCCAATCCAATAACTCGTTTATCCTACCCGACCCAAGGCTCTTTTAATCGAGACCGTTGATCAATCTGATCAACGGTCACGATCTCCTCTTTCCTTTTTAATTTACCTAACCCAGTCCTAATCCCCCCATTTCCTTCTGGTAGCCGCCTTTGGATCCTCTCATCTCTCAGACTCTCTCGACCGTTCCCCTAACCCTAGCAGTTTCTCATTATCCTCGCCCCAAAACTCGCCCGGAATCCATGGCTTCTCAGGCCATAGAAACCCTATACTCACCTCCTACTGCTACTACATGCCTGATGCTCGAAGGTTTGAGGCCAGACTTCGAAGGTCTTCACTCGGACCTTCAACGATTCGAGGTTTCCATCCATCTCCGACCTTGCTCCGACATATTCAAGGCTTAGGAACCTGACTCTTGACCTTTCCGACTCAAGATCGGACTTATTTCCAATACTTTCTCATTTCTAGGGTTTCTCCGAAACCCTAAGCCATTCAAGTTTCTTTCATCATATTTGTCTAGATATATACGGTATCTATGCTTTTCTTGCCATCTAAAGTGTTTTCCCCAAAAACTTCTTTTCAAAATCGTTTCTCTTCAATTTTAGGGTTTCTGAAAGGATTTTTTCTTTTGGGAAAAATATTTCTGATATTTCTTCTTCTTTGCTTTATGTGTGTTTGTTCATACCCTGCTCGTGTGATTTCTTTATTACGCATGTACTGTCTTCTACCTTTTCTTTTCTACTATGCATGTTACTCTTGTTAATCTTTGCTATGTTTTCTCTACTCTTTTACTATGTGTGTTTACTGTTAAACTATTTGATTTTTTTTTACTGGACTCTGTTCATGTTCTTACATGCTTCACCTACTTGTGTTCACGTTTGTATTATCTCCTTTTTCTGAACTTATTTAGGTTCCGAGTTTTCTCAAAATATGTTCTTCATGATTCTTCTTCCTTTGTCATTCAACATGCTATCATATCTGTTTTGTTGAGACTCTGAAGCAAATGGCTTACTTTCTCACTTCCATGTCTGATTCAATTTTGAAACCTTGGGATTTGGGGGTTTCCTTTGATGATTTGATTCTTTGTGTTCGAGTTAAGGCTCTACTTTGGGACCCTGGACTCTCAGATTCACTATGAGTCTACAAATTGAACTTGTATCTCTTTGCTTATGATTATGAGTTTTTATGATTCTGAACTCCTCTCTCTTTTACATAACTCGACAGTCTCTTCTTAATTCACATGTTTGTGTACTTTATATATGAGAACTCTTCTTTTAAAAGGTTTTGCCAACTACTAATTGATTCTGAATCCCTTTGATGGTGTTTACTTGATTGTTCCTGATTTTCCCTAAGTGAACCTTTCTTTACCCTTTTTCTCTAACTGATTCATTCGAGTAGGAATGTAATTTTGGTTTTACTGATTGATTTCCTTTCCTTTTTTTTTACAAACTGTGTACTATTGGTTTGTTTCCTCAAATAGCTTCTATGTACTTACTCTTTATTATACTGCTGGGAAAATATTCTTTCAAAATCCCTTCCCTTAATTTTTTTACCCGTTTGAATTTGAATACCTTAATTAAAGAGAGTCTTATATGATTGATTGAAAATCAGACTTTAATTATTTTCTTACCTTATTTCTCACGACTTTCACACTATAAATACACAACCCTTTTTCACAAGACACACTTCGAATTGCATACTCTTACACACACACCCTCGATTACAATACACTTTCAATTCTCTACTATCTTCTGAGATCTTTTGTATTGCTTGCTTGCAAATTTGGCTTACAAGACTCCTGCTTTCGTTTATTTATTTCCCTGAAACTGGTATGTCCTAATTTTGATTCCAGCATCACCCCCAATGTGTTTGTTTACAAGATTTTACATCCATGTCTACTTTACTGTTTTGTAGAGTTCAACATTTAAAGTAGTATGCTTATGTCTTGCTATCTGTTTCTGCAATGAATCCCTACTCCCTACCCCCTTTATGTGTTTGAGCTATGGTTTAAGACATGTCAATATACAAGTTATTGTCCATGGATTAAAACCAGATCCTCTGGATCCTAGCCTCTAAATAGTATAACATGCTTGTAGGCATGTTAGCATCCCCTATTGTTGGGTATGACCACAACCTACTCTTGTATCTTTCAGTTCCCCCATACCCCATTTCCCTATGTGTGCTGAGTTAAGGTATAGCCTAGAAGCATCCAAATTGTTGTCCATGGCTGAACCTGACCTTCAATAGGTCCTACCTCTCTAATTTCTAAGGCTGATAGGTTGGTCAGGGGTATGCCAGCACCCCAAATTTTTTGGCATCACCACCAGCTTGCCATTTTCCCTCTATTGCACTTACACCTACTCCTAGCCTCTAAGTTCTGCCCCCCTCCTGTGAGCCTTGCTCTGGGACGTTGAGTTCCCTCTGAACTTGGACATTTAAGGGCTGGTCCTTCCACACTGCACTATAATCTAATTCTGCATTGATATTTGGGGTGTAAACATTGCCTGGAGTTCTTGAAGCTCCTTGGAACTTTGACACATCCCAAGTAAGAGAAAGGATTTGGAAATCTGATCTTTGGAAGTTGGTTTATGTCATATTTCAGACCTGGGGTCTGAATTAGGCTCCCCGGGGTTGGAATATTTAATTTCTAATGTATTTTTATCTTTTCTTATTCATTCTAGTCTGTAATAACCTTGTAATAAACCGTTGGGGCGTTAGTGAAAAAGGGAGGGTCAATCATGCATGCAAAGGGGTAGATACCATGTTCATAGGAAATTACTACTTCTGAAATTCTGCATTTCATATAGATACCATGTTCATAGGGAATTACTACTTCTGAAATTCTGCATTTCATATAGATACCATGTTCACAGGGAATTACTACTTCTGAAATTATGCATTTCATATAGATACCATGTTCATAGGGAATTGCTACTTCTGAAATACTGCATTTCATATAAATAACATGTTCATAGAGAATTACTACATTTGAAATACTGCATCTCATATAGATATCATGTCTATAGGTTTTTCTGCACTTCACATAGATATCATGTCTATAAGTCATCTCTGAAATTTTACATATAGATGATATGCCTATAGGACTTCCGCATTTTTGCATATGCATCTATCACTAGGCAAACCTATTATAGTATTTGAATAACCAATTGCATATAGATGATATGCCTATAGGACTTCTGCATTTTTGCATATGCATCTGTCACTAGGCAAACCTGTTGTAGGATTTGAATAACCAATTGCATATAGATGACCTGCCTATAAGATTTCTGCATGATAATAGCGCTTAAAATTAGTGACGCCTAGAAAGCATTCCTATAGGAGCTATCAACCAAACTTGAATCGCCAAGTCTAAAAATCAGTAGCAATAACGTTCCTGCAATCGACAATTCTTTTCTGCAATTAGTTTACTTCTTTCTGAACCAATAGACATCATGCCTATAGGTTCCATTTAACACCTAGGCAAGCTTTAGGGTAAAAACTATAACTGCAACAGTTTTTGATAATTACAACTAGCAGGCAAGCCTAATTTCGACTTCTTATCTGAAAATATGTGATAAATCAGCCTACCTTAACGTTTAAGTTTTAATTCAGACCATAACCAGTATGTGTAAGACATGCTAAACTATATGCTTTCCTTTGATTCAAAGAGGTTTATATGAGTTATATCTGCTTAATTGCTTTCCCAATACTTGTCGTATATGTTTTTATTGTCGCCTTAGCATTTTATCCTTTGAAAACTCTCAAAAGACCCCAACTCCCTCCCCTATAAGATTAGTAGTCCCATATGCCTCCGGAACTGATAGGATTGGGACGGGTAGTAACATGCAATAAGTAACGACACTATTCTGCGCTTTAATACCTTAACGGGGTGGGAATGGTAGATATGGATATGATGACCGGTGCGCTAATATCACGTGCGACCCCTCTTCTGAGGAGTGATTGCTGGATATTGCATTGATGTGATCCATATTAATTATAAACCTAGGACTCCCCTCCCTTTATGTGTTTTCTTACTTGCTTTCTCTATAAGTTGTTTAAATCTTTTTCACAAAATTCTGCCTTATCTTTTACTCAAATAAGTTTAAACTTGTCTGCAAGCCCCTTTATTTGAGCCCTAATTTCTTATTTGTAAAGTCACAATTATAACATGGTCGGGACCACACTAGGGGGTCTTGAGGGGTGCCTAACACATTCCCTTAGAGATAATTTCTAGCCTTTACCCGAACTCTAGTTTCTTCAACTCAAACCCTCTTAGTGTCCTAATGCACTTAATCATTAGGTGGCGACTCTTCAAACTTTAAAACCCAATTCCAAAAAGGGAACGAGTTGTCCTCCCAAATGTCACAAGCCCGATTTCGACTTTAGAAAAAGAGGGTGCGACAGGAGCACACGTCAATAATTTGTTCGTCAGAATCACCGGGGCCCGAAGAGCTTCGGGGTAGCAAGGCTGAACAAAGCTCCATGCATTACCTTTTACTTTTTCGCTAGTTGATTTCCTTTCCACATTTTAAATTTCGAAATAAGAGCTCCAATGTTCAAAAAAATTATGAAATTTATCAAAAGCATTTCAGTTTCTTATGAATCTCGCTCTTATTATTTTCTCTATCGTTTACTTTATTTTTACACAACATTACTAATACTCATCTTGATGAACCGACGATTGTGACTTGCAACGAGACAACGCAACAAACAGATATAGAATCAGAAGAGGATGATATACCAGAAGAGGTTGTTAAAGAAGTTGAGAACTTTGAGAATAGGCTTAAGTCTAACTTGGACGAAACTGAAGTTATCAACTTGGGGGACACGGAGAATGTCAAAGCAATGCGCATCAGTGTTCATTTGTCATCGTCAGAAAAGGAAGAGTGCACGGAATTTCTAAGAGAGTATGAAGACATATTCGCCTCGTCGTATGATGATATGACTAGTCTCAACACATCTATTGTAGCTCACAAACTGCCAACGGATCCAACATATCCGCCGGTAAAACAGAAGCTCAGGAAGTTCAATCCTGACATGAGTTTGAAAATCAAGGAAGAATCACCAAGCAAGTCAAAGCCAAGGTCCTCAGGGTAGTAGAGTATCCAACATGGTTAGCCAACATTGTGCCAGTGCCGAAGAAGGATGGGAAGGTCAGGGTCGACTACCGGGACCTCAACCGGGCCAGTTCGAATGACGACTTCCCCTTGCCAAACATACATATTTTGATTGACAACTGCGCCAAGCACGAGCTACAGTTATTTGTTGATTGTTTTGCTGGGTATCATCAAATATGGATGGATGAGGAAGACGCTGAGAAAATGGCTTTTATTATGCCATGGGGGATGTATTGTTACAAGCTGATGTTGTTTGGGTTAAAGAATGCCGGGGCCACCTACATGAGGTCCATGACTACTATTTTTCATGACATGATACATAAAGAGATCAAGGTGTATGTAGACAACATCATCATCAAATCCAAAAGAGCCACCAACCACATGGAAGATCAGAGGAAATTCTTCAACAGACTGAGGAGGTACAATCTGAAACTGAATCCCGCCAAGTGCGCATTCGGGGTTCCTGCTGGAAAGTTGCTTGGGTTCATCGTAAGTCGCCGAGGAATAGAGCTGGATCCATCAAAGGTTAAGTCCATTCAAGAATTTCCACCGCCAAATAATAAGAAAGAGGTCATGAGTTTCTTGGGGAGACTCAACTACATCAGCCGGTTCATAGCTCAATACACTGTCATTTGTGAGCCCATCTTTAAAATGTTGAAGAAAGATGTCGCTGCCAAATGGACCGATGATTGTCAGGAAGCTTTCGACAGAATCAAGGAATACCTATCAATGTAGCCAATTCTGGCTCCGCCCGAACCGGTAGACCGCTATTGCTCTACCTTGCAGTATTGGACGGAGCATTCTTTTGTGTTCTGGGGCAACACGATGAAACAGGGAGAAAGGATCAAGCCATTTATTACCTCAGCAAGAAGTTCACTCCATACGAGGCCCGTTACTCTCTATTAGAACGCACCTGTTGTGCTTTGACTTGGGTAGCTCAGAAGTTGAGGCATTGTTTCTGTGCCTATACCACTTACCTTATATCAAGAATGGATCCGCTGAAATATATTTTTCAGAAGCCCATGCCCACTGGCAAACTAGCCAAGCGGAAAATCTTGTTGAGTGAATTCGACATTGTTTACGTGACTCAGAAGGCAATCAAAGGACAGGCACTGGCAGATCATCTTTCCAAAAATCCCGTGGATGGAGAAAACGAGCCTTTAAAGACATATTTTCCTGATGAAGAGGTATCTTTCATAGGAGGAGATATTGCAAAATCCTATTATGGTTGGAGGATGGTTTTTGATGGAGCATCAAACTTCAAAAGAGTAGGCATAGGAGCAGTTCTAGTATCGGAAACCGGCCAACATCATCCGGTATCCGCCAAGCTCAGATTCCTGTGTACCAATAACATGGCCTAATATGAAGCGTGCATCTTAGGGCTCAAGCTGGCCATTGATATGAACATTCAGGAGTTGCTAGTGATCGGGGACTCAGATTTGCTCATACATAAGGTCCGAAAAGAATGGGCAACCAAGAACTCCAAGATACTCCCTTATCTGCATCATGTATAGGAGTTAAGGAAGAGGTTTACAAAGACAGAATTCCAGCATGTTCCCAGGGTCCAGAATGAGTTTGACGACGCATTGTCTACCCTATCATCTATGATTCAGCACCCAGATAAGAACTTCATTGATCCTATCCAGGTAAAAATTCATGATCAGCCAGCTTACTATGCTCATGTCGAGGAAGAATCAGATGGAAAACCCTGGTTTCATGATATCAAGGAATATTTGGCAACAGGAGAATATCTAGAATTTGTAAACGCTACTCAGAAGCACACACTGTGAAGGTTATCCAATCACTTCTTTCACAGCGGAGGAATCCTGTATAGGAGGACTCCCGATTTGGGATTACTGAGGTGTGTCGAAGCCAAGAAAGCATCCAGGTTGTTGGAAGAGGTTCATGCAGGGACCTATGGTCCACATATGAACAGTTTTGTCTTAGCAAAGAAAATACTCCGAGCAGAATATTTTTGGATAACTATGGAAACGGACTGCATCCAATACGTCCGAAAATGCCATCGCTGTCAGATACACGCAGACATGATAAAAGTGCCTCCAAACGAGCTTACTGCAACAAGCTCACCATGGTCGTTCGCCGCATGCGGAATGGATGTTATCGGACCCATCGAGCCTGCCGCATCAAACGGGCACATGTTCATTCTAGGGGCCATTGATTATTTCACCAAATGGATTGAAGCAGCGTCATATAAGGTAGTAACCAAGAAGGTTGTGGAAGATTTTTTCCGCGACCGCATCGTTTGTCGATTCGGCATCCCAGAGTCGATCATTCCTGATAATGGTTCCAATCTTAACAGTGACTTGATGAAGGCCATATGTGAAACATTCAAGATCAAACACAAGAACTCTGCAGCCTACAGACCTCAAATGAATGGAGTCGTAGAGGCGACCAACAAGAACATCAAGAAGATACTAAGGAAGATGATAGAAAAGCATAAGCAGTGGCATGAGAAGTTATCATTTGCCTTATTGGGATACTGTACCACAGTTCACACATCAATCGGGGCAACTCCCTATATGTTGGTCTACGGTACCGAGGCGGTCATTCCTGCCGAGGTAGAAATTCCCTCCCTGAGGATCATAAAAGAAGCAGAACTTGACGACGCAGAATGGGTAAAAAGCTGCTACGAGCAACTAGTTCTAATAGATGGGAAAAGAATGAATGCAGTTTACCATGGTCAATTGTATCAGAATAGAATGTCCAGAGCCTTCAACAAAAGAGTCAAGCCGAGACAATTCACACTAGGGCGGCTGGTGTTAAAGAAAATCTTTCCACACCAAGATGAAGCCAAAGGAAAATTCTCTCCCAACTAGCAGGGACCATACATGGTTCACCGGGTTCTAACGGGAGGAGCCCTCATACTCACAGAAATAGATGGAAAAGTCTGGCCAAAGCCAATCAATTCAGATGCAGTCAAGTCTTACTATGTGTAATCTTTATGCTTCCTTATATGATGTAATTTGAACTACATTTGACCTGATTCCCATTTAAGAGGGGATACGTAGGCAGCCTTATGGGTTCAGTCACAATTTAATAAAATTTTCATTTCCCCCGATATTGGAAACTGAGGCAGAATTTTGAGTAGGACCCTCAAAATTCCGAAGTTAATTTTCAGTCAGTCATCACACGCAGCCGTCGGAAGCACCAGACAAGTAAACCGGGGTAGAATTTTGACGAGGACCCTCAAAATTCCGAAGAGAGAGGTTGCAATGTCTTGAACCGCGTCGCAGTCGTCGGTTCATCTAAAAGAAAATCATTTTAAATTATATAGTTACATCATATTCTTTACTAAATCATGCATGGCTACTATCAAGGTTGCTTTGTTTAGTGACGCTACCCCTAATGAAAGCAAGAGCCAAGTAGGACAAGCAAAGTCCACGGGAGGACGAACTAACCTTCCCCCTTTACAAAACTCACGATTTTTCTTTGAATGCAGGCACCCCAAGACATAAAATCATCAGATACGATTACATACTCATACTTTTTCAGGAATACAACTCTCAGAATCATCACTTACTTACAAGTGCTATCCGCACCTGACATCCCCAGCAGCCACAACGACGCAATCAACTATCAGCTATCATCTATCACCTAAGAGCTTTTGTTACTATTCGCCTTTATATACTGTATTGCATAAGGCTACCTTTTTGCCTTTCGAGACTAAGCATTGTCTCTATCTGCATTTTCTCTGCATTGCATAAGGCTATCTTTCTGCCTTCCTAGACTAAGCATTGTCTCCATCTGCATTTTCTTGCATTGCATAAGGCTACCTTTCTGCCTTCCGAGACTAAGCATTGTCTACATCTGCATTTTCTTGCATTGCATAAGGCTACCTTTCTGCCTTCCGAGACTAAGCATTGTCTCCGTTTGCATTTCTTTGTATTGCATAAGGCTACCATTCTGCCTTCCGAGACTAAGCATTGTCTCCATATGCATTTTCTTACATTGCATAAGGCTACCTTTCTGCCTTCCAAGACTAAGCATTGTCTCCATCTACATTTTCTTGCATTGCATAAGGCTACCTTTCTGGCTTCCGAGACTAAGCTTTGTCTCCACTTGCATTTCTTTGCATTGCATAAGGCTACCTTTCTGCCTTTGGAGACTAAGAATTGTCTCCATCTACATTTTCTTACATTGCATAAGGCTACCTTTCTGCCTTCCGAGACAAAGCATTGTCTCCATCTGCATTTTCTTGCATTGCATAAAGCTACCTTTCTGCCTTCCAAGACTAAGCAGTGTCTCCATTTGCATTTTCTTCGCATTGCATAAGGCTACCTTTCTGCCTTCCGCGACTAAGCATTGTCTCCACCCGCATGGCTGAAAGATTTCCAACTTTATTTAAATCCTTGCATGGCTGAAATATCGCCACCTTTTATTTGAGTCCTACAATCGGCTAAAAAATTGCCATCTATGTTTACACTTTACATCGGCTGAAATATCGCCAACTTTATTTAAATCATTACATCAGCTAAAATATTCCCAACTTTATTTAAGTCTTACATGGGCTGAATGATCGCCAAGTTCTGCATTCATAGGCTGAAAGATTGCCAAGTTATCCAAAGGCATCATTGTTCGGAGGCACCATTTTCATAGCCCGAGAATACTATGCCATGGCCTAAGGACCCTACTTTTATCTTTTGCATATCATTATTCGAAGGCATCATAGTTCGGAGGCATCATTATCATAGCCCGAGAACATCATTTCATAGCCTGCGAATCCATTATTATACGCTTCATGGCCCAGGACGTCATGGTCTGAGGAAGTCATCCTACCCGTCCAAAGACAGCATTCATGGTCCAACGAGAACCTGCATCACGTTTAAATTTATGCACAATATATGTTAGTATTGCTTATTTGCAAGTACACCGGCTAGCAACGGCCATCACAGCAGGAGCGATCCCGCTCCGGTTCCCGCAGCCTATCAATCCCTGACCATCCTTCCCAACCTGAATATCGCGTCTGTCTTTCAAAATCTCCATCGGCATATTCCGCCGATGAATTCCCGAACTACATATGACCTGATTCCTGTAAGACCAGGGATATGTAGGCAGCTCAGGAGCCAGAGCTCGGTCAAAACCTTTCTAATCGTTTCTTTCGGTCAAAATTGGCCATCATATCTTTACCCGACAACTCTTTCATCCTTCTCGGGTAAAGAGGGGCAGCTAGTGATACTCAATTTTTCCCTATGTATTTTCATATACTCAAAATAGCATGTACATGCATATATAAGCATGCCCAAGAATTTTGGTATTTTTTCCTTATTTTTAAAGATTTTAGATTCAATTTATTATCTATTTTAATAGTACAAAATTCAATAATTATTCCCAGACTAGCTTTTTTGGTGAATAATTTATTTTTCATTCTCATATTTACACCAAGATATAATTAAGGTAATTTTTGTATATTTTTACACATTTGTTTGGTTTTTTAAGCTAAATTGCATAATTGCAATTATAGCCTATTTTACGATTAACAGCACTTTACAATTATGAAATCATTTTTAGTATTTTTAGATTAATATTTATACGTTATTGATTAGTTTAGTGCCTTTAATTTGTTTTTAAAATAATTTTAACTATTTTATATAAAATAAAAGAGGAAAATTGGCTATTTAACACATAGCCCTTTATTATTTCAATTTTAGCCCAATTTAACCCCACCCTATGAGATTTTAAATTAACCTAATGCCCAATCCAAATCCGCCCAGCCCAATTTCTACAAAAAATCTGGTCCAACTCCAAATCAATCTGAGTCGTTGATCAAATAAGATCAACGACCCAGATCTTTCCTTAATTAAATCCTAACTACCGCCTCCCCCTTGAACCCTCAGTCTTCGAGACCGGTCTCTCTCTCTACTTCGTCTCTTCCTCTCCTCCTTCTCTCTAGAATCTTCTTCTTCTCCGATGGCCTTCACCATCTCTCCGGCCACCTCCAGCCTTACCTATTTCGACCACTAGCCGCCGTGAAACCTTATCTCGCTGATTCCCTCTATCCTTGAGACTCCAGAAGCCTCCGCCATACAAGTCAGTCACTGAAGCTTTTCCTGGTTTGTTTCCGGCCTTTCTCCAGCGAGTTTTGACTCAATGGTGTTCTAATCACCTTGGTTCCTGAATTTCACGGCCAGGTTATCCCTACTTGCTCTTTTTTCTTAGGAAACCCTAACCTCGACCCAAGTCTCTTAAAAACCCGTCTGTATTTTAACGATTTGTGACTCACTCCTTCATGTTTTAAACCTTTCTTTACTCGATCTTTACAAATGATCAAGTTTTAAGCATCATTGTCTCCTATTTGAAACTAGGGTTTCTCGACCCTGTTTTTAGAAAGGTTTCCTCTAATTTTTTTATTAAAAAAATGTCTCTACTGTGTTTAAGCTATTATCTCTTGATTTTATGTTATTCTAACGAGTATTGATGAAACCCTAGGTATTCTGGATTGTTTCTTTGCTACTTGACTATGCATCTATGTGTTCTCTGCAACTCATGCCTTGATTCATTGTTTTGACCTTTAATTCCTGTTATTCTATGAGTACTTCTCCCTGTTAATCGCATGACTGCTATTTAAATGCTTGATGATTCCTACGGTTTGTTACTTGTATTGATCCTTTTGTGTATTAAATATGATTCTTGCCTTACAACCCTTTACTGATTTTGTGTATTTTCCTTTAACCATGATACTTGCCTTAGAACTCTTTACTGATTTTGTGTATTTTCATTTAACCATGACATTTGCCTTAGAACTCTTTACTGATTTTGTGTATTTTCCTTTACCTGTGATACTTGCCTTAACATTCTTTACTGATTTTGTGTATTTTCTTACTTGTTGACATCTGCCTTAACTGATAATTGATTCTCTGCGATATCGGGGGATCTCTTACTGATTTTCAGAATGATATTCTGCCTTATTTTATATGCAAGCATGTCGCCAATTGATTCTTACTTTCCTTAATTCATATGTTCTGTACCTGGTCCTAATCACATGCCTTATTACTTACTACTCTCTGTATGATTGAAATTAGTCTTTCAATTAGTTCTCTTTCCTTATTTGTCACTATGGTAGCCGTTTGAACTAGGATCCCAAACTAAAGGGGAGTACTTACATTGATTGGGATTCTAATTGTATTTACTTCTATAATTATTCTACACTTTACTTCTTACCTTATTTTTCTACTCATTTTCAGAACTATAAATACTCTACTCTTTCATTAGCAAAGGGAGACATCAGTGTATACTCTCAATTCTACATTCTCTTGTGCTCTTTCTCTCTTTCTCCTTTTGCTCTATTGATGTTCTCTGTTCTTGCCTATTATTAGCCGGCTGTAAGCCAAGGCTAATATTGTGTTATCACTTTGTCTTTGCGTCCTACTCTTGCTCTCTTACTGGTTTGTCCTAATTAATCTTCAAGCCTCCAATCAATGTGTTTATTCTTGTTTCAGTTCATTATCTTCCTAATTTTCTTCTATTTACGCTTCTACTGCTCAACATACGATTGATGCTTCTATTTTAGTACTTTACCATGTCTTATCTCTTTTGACTTACATGGTAAGTCTATAATATGACCCTTTTCAATCCCTAACTTCTACTTATTATGACTGTATCTTATTGATGTACATTATCATGCCTAAACTTTACCACTTCCTAATTCCCCTAATCCCTAGCACCTTTATATGTCCTTCTTGATTTACATGCTTCTAGCTGTTGTTTATCTTAACTATTATAATCGTCCTCCTGTTATTGTCTAAGTATTATGTCTAAGCTTGACCATTTCTTAGTCCCCTGAATCTTCTGATTCTGTGTATTCATGCTTCAGTGAGCTTTCATAAGTCTTTGTATCTCCTTTAGCATTATGTGATCTATCTGTTCCCTTTCCCATGATCCTTGTATGCAATCCTATGTTGTTGAACTATTGTAACTAGTGCTTCTGCTGTTTTTTTAAAACAAATCCCTTGTTTTGAAAACTCTTTTAAACTACTCCTTCATGTACTTCACACTACTCTTAGAGAATAGGTTCTACCCCCTTCGTGTGAGCATTACTTTGGGTACCCCTGAGTGCTCACTGAACTTTGACACACAAGGCTGGTAATCCCACACTGCACCTGTCCCGTATTCTACTAAGTGTTTAGGTGCTGGTACTGGCCAGGGACACAATGGGGCCCTAGGGAGCTTTGCCGCACCTAGACTATGGCAAAGGCTGTGAAACTCGAAGGGAGTGAGGTTGGAGGACTAGGCCTAATTGAAGGCTCCCTATAGAATAACTTCTTATTTTTTGTTCCTTATTACTGTAATTCAGATACTATTGTTTTGTAATAATTTGTAAATGAATGATTGGGGGCTGAATAGTGAATATGGGGGTAGGGGTATGCATGTTTATTTTAATGGGTCGAAAACATGTTTATAGGTTTTGATTTACCTATTTGCGCAATAGATAACCTGCGTAGGACATGCATTTCATATGTTAGAAATCATGTTTTATGTCTTTCACTCTCAGTATGTTATTGCACTCACTTCATAATTCTAATCAATTAATAACAAGCCAAATAAAATGTCATTACTGCATTGGCATATTAGAAACCATGTTTTAGGTACTCCCATGTGCATTAGATATCTTGTCCTTAGGACTTCTTATTTGTTCGGATTACAGTGGTTAATTAGCATGTTAGCCTAATAACCTTGCTAAAATATGGCTTAGTGGTTTAAAAACGCTTCTACAAGTACCTTATCATGCGTACCTTAGAAAAAATCAGAATCAAATATGCATGTCCACTCTTTAAGATAATCAGACAATGTATATGACACCTAGGCAAACTTTAGGCCTAATAAGAATCGATTAATCATGTTGTTACCAGTTTAAGACTAACTAGACTCTTTTAATTTTGAACTCTGCCGCTCCCATTCTTATTTTGACTCTCTGAAGTTCACTCTGTTTTTATTAAAAAATCCTGCTCTTTCTGGAAATGATTTTGGAATGGTGCATCTATTACTCTCTCTGAGTTTCTAATTTTTATGTTTTCAAAATACTGGGTTGCCATTCTCTACCCAGAATCGTGCTATTTTACTTGTCCTTCACCTCATCAAACTACTGTCACTACTTTATTTTTAAAACCATGCTTTAACGGGTTTTTTTCACTAACTCAAATGTTGTTACCTATTCCCTTTTTGTAAAAAACTCCTATCTTTGAGACCTTTAATGTGTTTGAGATGTGCTAATTATGTGTTCACTTGTGGAGGAATCTGTGAGCCTTTATTTGTCCTTGTATGTTCCCTTATGTGCAGTCCTATTTGTTATGTATGTCGCTTAGCATTTTAACCTTTAAACTTAAGGGTTCAGCCTAGTCCCTACCACGTAGGAATAATGGTCCTAAATACCCTCCAGGACTTATAGGACGGGACGGGTAATAGCACGCAATAAGTATTCGTGACCAACTCATGCGTTTAATAACCTCTACGGGGTGGGAAGGGTAGAATATGGAGATGATGACTGATGCCCTAATATCTCATGTAGCCCCTTTTGAGGCACGATTACTGGATATTGCATTAACGATCCATATTAATCATAAACCTAGGACCCCTCTCCTTTTTTTTGTTTTCATCTCTTCTTGTAAAACTATTCAAATTTTTTCATAAATCTCTGCCTTCCCTACTTACCTTCAAAGCTCTTTTTGGCTTATTTGCAATGTTGTATATTTGAATCTTTGATTGTCTACTTGATTATGTGAAGTCACAATACAACATGGCTGAGAACCACACTAGTGGATCTTGAGGGGTGCCTAATACCTTCCCCTCGAGATAATTTCTAGCCCTTACCCAAACTCTGGTTTTCAGACTCAAAACCCCTTTTAGTGTCCTAATGCACTTTAATCATTAGGTGGCGACTCTTCAATTCCAAAAACCCAATTCCCAAAAGGGAAAAGAGTTGTCCTCCCAAAAATGTCGTAAACCCGATTTCGCCTCTTAAGGGAGAAAAAGGGGGCATCGACACGGTGTTTTGTCATCGGCTAGCCGAGAAGGAAAGGAAGAAGCTTTCTCCATTTCTGGGGCGGACTTGGAGGTTTTTGCCTTTGACTGAGGTAAAAGGAATCGAAAAGAGGTGAAATTTGGTATTTTTTGTACTAACAAAGTTGACTCCACGGGTGACGAAAGAGGAGATGGAAAGAGCGAGAGGCTTAGAAAATTTGATGAAGGTGAAAGTAAAATATTGATTTAACCAAAGAGCCTGTATTCATAGATTTATGGTGACGGTTCGGTGGTGCTAGTGGCCGATCATCCGCTGGCAAGCATTAACGGTTTGGGGAACTATACCGACATGACACTTTAGTCACCTTAATCACTCACATCAGTGGGATGAAATCATTATCGGGGTTCAAGTCGTTTCTTATCGTTTTACTCTAAGAAATGAGGGGACTATATGTATACAGTAGAAATCGTGGCTACCCGATTTCACTCTTTGGTCAAGATAGGAATGTCATGTCAAAGAGCTAGGATGTCGAGTCCAGACCAAGGTAGAAAATGATTGCGACCAGAAAGAGGCAGAATTCGAGTGACATCGGCATAGCTTGATAACGGAAAAGGCGAGATATCCGCGATTGGTCGAGGATCGTGGCGTGAATCCTGGAACAGATCAATCTATAGTGGTTAATTAGATGTTAATATGGTTTCCTAGTATAATTAGAAGAGTACCTTATTTAGGACTCCTCTATTATATAAAGAGGGATCATATTCATTTGTGAGGAGGATCATTGTTCACTGATAAGAATTTATACACTCATTACTTTCTTGCAATTTCACTTACTGTTCATCAAAGTTGCTTATCAATTACGGTTCATACTATCCCACCTCGAGACTATCCCAAGTCGAGGTCGAGACCTGGATAGCACACTGGTTTGATTTATTTTATTCTCTAATTTATTCGTTTATTTTCTTGCTTATCAATTGGTATTGGACGAAATCACATATCCTTAAAACCATAATATAAGTTTAATTGTTACCCGAATTCGAGGGTAAACAAAACTAAAATAATACAAATAATTAAATAGAAAGATATTATAAGCCAAATAAAAAAATATTAATATAGAACAAATAAACATTTTTAGTATAGACCAGATTAAATTAACTAAATATGATAAATCATTTCACTATATATTCTTGCAAGTTTTTTTATAAGAGTGAAAACCAAGTTAACGTTGAATAAATTTTTATGTTTTAGAAGTAAAAAAATAAAGGCTGAGCGCCATTCTAGCAAACAAACTGTCAAAGATTTAAGAAAAAGTGTTCCGTTCAACCTCGAACACATGACCTGTTAAAGATTCAGAACTCGCCTAACCACAATCTCACTTACTTTCGAGCGGATTCATTTTAATTAATATCTGAAAATTTCTTCTATTTTACATGATATGTATCACTATGTACGATATAATTCTATGATGAAGCGGGTTTATATGAATCCTCTTGACACCATGTTGGTCATCCCTGACTATGAGTATGAAATAGCCATGATTATTGGCAAGCTATATTCACCTTAAAGGAGTGAGATGGCCAAGCTTGCATGTGTATACTTTGCTATGTGTTGTAACTGATGGATTGGAAATAATGTAATATGCATGTGAATTGAAATTATGCGGTAAAATTGATAAATGATGGTGGATGATCAACGAGTTGACATGTGGAAGTAAAGACAAGTAAGGTATGAGTCAGTAAATAGTTGGCACCGGATACAAATATGCGACCTGTGTTGAATAATTTTCGAAGGCATTGGAACCGAGAACGGAAATTTTAAAGGAAGACATCTACTGGAAAAGACAACATTCAATGAGCAGTTGTTACAAAGAATCTCTGTATTAATGTTCCAACATTATGCATCCATCAAGAGGGGTTTTATTCTCACTAAAAAAGATCTTGATATGGGGATCTGTTTCTCTGAATAGAGCTATAAATATTGGAATTTGTAATCATGAGAGGACACAAAGCATTCTGTATGCAAAAACTAAAATATGTTCTTATTCTCTCAATCTACTTTCTTTCTTTTTTTCCTGATATTGTTCTTATCATTGCTTCCGGAGAAGCTAAGTCCATAGCCAGGTTTGTATTTTCTTCAAGTTATTTTGATAATATTATTTCTATTCTTATTTATTTTATATTTTTAAATTAAATTACTTTACGTGTCTATCAACTACGTTATAAGTTCAACTGTATTATTTTACGGGTAAATAGAAATATGGTGTATGGTGTGGATGTGAAATATTGATGGTGACTATATGTAATGAGAACATTAGATTTATATTTTTACAATTTCTTAGCTTGTCCCCACGATTGTGGTTGTAGTTCATTACTTGTTGAGTCGGTGGACTCACTCTTTATATTTTATGAATACAAATTTCGGTGTTGAGCCACAACAATAGGATACGTAGAGACGTAGTTCGAGTAGAGAATTTTGACTTAGTGATCCCTAATAGTTATTCGCGGAGCTTTATGCACAAATTTGCTTTACATTTGTATGAGTCAAATAGTATATATGCTGAACTTTAGAGTCGCTCAATGAATTCTTACTTCTGTAATGTCACTTGTATGCATGTGTTATGTGTATTGACTATTTACACGTAAAATGGTAGAATTGAATTTATAGCGTGATTTATAGACAAAAGAAGAGATTTGACCCAAAAATGATAAGTAAATGAGAACAAAATAATATTATCAAACGAATTTGAAAGAGATAACAAGTCTGACTAAGAACTTAGCTTTTCTGATGACAAGAGTGAATGCAATGTTCAGGAGTTTAAATTGAGCGCAAATAGACAATAGATTATAGCTTTTTGTATACAGAGTTTATTGTGTCTACAATGGTTAATAATCTTTCTATTTATACTTATTTAAGGGTACAAGATCCTCAAATCAAGCTCCTCTTGAATGAGAATAAAATCGTCATTGATGGGTGCATAACGGTTGTCTTTAAATGCAGATATTCTCTATAACGATTGTCCAACGAATGTTAGACAATCCTGCAAATCCTTGTTACCGGCTGCTCTGTCTTTGGGGCTTGTTCGGCACAAATCGCTCACTTGTATTCGGTGATAGCTATTCGCTGACTCACATCTCACTTGTCTCTAGTGCCACGTATCACTCTATCATTCTCCAAGCTGTACCAACCATTTTACCTCTTGGCAGAAAAGTTCGTGAACGGTTTTTTGACATTTGAAAGGATGCATGTCTTCTCGCAATTAATGACCCGAACACGTGTTGCCCTCTGATTTAGCAAGTATTATCGCTTATTTTTTAGGTAATCATGACCACAATTTTTGTCGTCTATAACTTCCCTACTTCTCATCATTTTCACTCTTTACTTTCATAACTCTTTCTTCTTCTTCTTCTTCTTCTTCTTCTTCTTCTTCTTCGACGAGTCTCCTTGGAGTTATTCTGCAATATTCATCATTCTCAACAAAAAACTTTTTTCTTCATAAACATGTCTTCAAACACTGCTTTCCCCGGAAACTATAGCCTTCTCTTTGGTGGGGGTCGAAAGAAGAACAAAAATAAGGAGGTTGACATCGAGTCTAAACCTCCAACGGTAAACACCATTATTCCACTTCATCTCAACATAACTACCGACATCCAAGAGTATAAACCACCCACAAATTCTAAAAGCGATTGGTTCTTGCCTATTTGCAAATACCCTTCTTCCATTTGCCCTTCTATCATCGTTGTTTTGAAGGAAGAATGTAATTGGGGTAGCATTTAAATTCTTATCCCTGATGCGATTGAACGAGCTACCTACTCGTAGCCGGGGTTCATGTATGTCTAGACATACCCTTTACTTTGGGTCCTTTCACCTTGGGAGTGGGTGAAGGAATTAACCCAATAATTGTAGAATTTTTCCACCAGCACCAAGCTTGCTTGGCACAGGTAGGCCCATTCATAAAGCGTACGGTGGCTTGCCTCCACCAACTATGTGTTGTAACTAGGGAAACCCTAACCCTTACGCATATGATGAATATTTACTCCCCAAAGATCTTCCGTGGGGCTGTACTGAATCTCAGCAAGCGTGGCCTCCAAGCCCTTCTTACCAGTGTTGATGACGACATTGACCATGGATGGATGGAATGGTTCGTTGTCATTGCTATGAGGAACATCATCCCCGCAACATAGCCATCTTTTCTCGAATCACGGAACCTTTTTCGTAAGTTTTCGTATATTTGTTTCTTTTCTTCGTGAAAAAAACTTTCTTCTTAGCTGAGATTTATTTTCTTCGTTCTAGTGTGACAACCTAATAGGTCGTTTTGAGTACTAGACCTTATTTTCGTATTCTGAGACCTTTCTTAGTCCATTTAATTTTTCTCAGTTTGAGTGCGCAGTCCGTATCTTTTGCCGAAAAGATTTTATGTGAAAATTTGAAGAAAACACAATTTTTAGCTTTACAAGTAACTTGAGTTGACTACGGTCAATAGTTTGTGTAAATGACCCCGGATCGGTATTTGGACAATCCCTGTGGGTCTATATCATAATTTTGGACTTGGGCTTATGCCCGGAATTTAATTTAGAAGTCCCTAACTTGATTTGTCGAAAGTTAGTAATTTGAAGGTTTGTAAATTTCTTAGGTTTGATTGTAGATTGACTTTATAACTATCGAATTTGGAATTTGGTTCTGAGACTTGGTATAGGTTCATTTTGCTATTTGAAACTTGTCTACAAAATTTGGTACAAATCGGAGTTGATTTGATATGATTCAGATGCTCCATTTTAATTTGTGAAGTTCTTGAGTTTCTTTGAAAATTTCATATATTTTGATGTCTGGTTCGTAGTTCAAGGTGTTATTTTGATCATGCAAGCGAGTTTATATGATGTTATTATACGTGTGTTCATGTTTAGTTTGGATCCCAGGGGCTCGGCTGAGTTTCAGGTTGGCTACGGACCATTTTGAACTTAGAAAGTTGCTGGTTTTCAACTGTTGCTTGGGTCTGATGCTTTGTGTTTAGCGATGGCGAAGCTACTCTTGCAATCGTGAAGGGAAATTGGGCAGGGGAGGAATGTCTTCTTCACGAACTCGAGGAGATGGTCGTGAATGCAAAGTAGTGAAGGGGTTTACCCTCCATGAATGCAACCTTCCTCTCACGAATGCGATGGGTTGTGGGATCTTGGGGTTGGGGTGGAGTCACGCGTTACTCTTTGTGAACGCAGTCTTTGGCACACGAACGCGAAGGAAGGGGGAGAAATCCTACGTGAACGAGAAGCATTGCTCGCGAACGCGAAGTCCTTTTTGGCCATTATGTATCATGATCCCGTCAGGTGCTTCACGAACGCGAAAATCACCTGACACCCAATGATCTTAACTTCCAAAAGATAAGATTTGAGTCATTTTTTACCATTTTCAAGTTTGAGCTCAGCCTAGAGGCGATTTTGAAGAGGTTTTTCATCCCACTTCATCGGTTAGTGCATTTTAACTTGTTTCTGTACATTTTCATAAATACCCATCGATTTTATCCTTTAATCTATGAATTTTCATGGTAGAAATTAGGGATTTAGTTAGAAATTGGAGATTTTGAGAAACTGAGATTTAGACCTAAAATTGAGATCGGATTTCGAAAATAACTACATAACCAAGCTCGGGGGTGAATGGACAACTGAATTTTGTCCAAATCTCGAGTTTTGACAAAGCGAGCCCAGGGTTGACTTTTTCCAAAATCATTTAAGATTGAATCTTTTTCACTAATTGTCACACCTCATTTTTCTTACTACACCCGTGAGGGTATAATAAATAGAGTTTTTTCAATTAAAGGACAACCGAAAGGGGATTCATTTTATTAAAAGATTCAGAGCCGCCACTTGGGAGATTTATGGTGTCCCAAGTCACCGGTTTGAATCCCGAATCGAGGAAAAGGTTTGACTCTGTTTAACAGTCGTGAACCAGAAATCCAAGTAAGGAATTCTGTTAACTCGGGAGAAGGTGTTAGGCGTTCCCAGGTTTCGTGGTTCTAGCACGGTCGCTCAACTGTCATATTCGGCTTAAATTATCTTATTTTAAACAGTTATGAACCTACGTGCAAATTTTAACTTTTTAACCACTTTTATTCATATTTTTTAAAAAAAAGATTGCAACGTCGTTAAAACACATCTCGAACCACGTCACATAAATGCACCCGCGATTTTTGAAATATTTTAACTTGGGTGGGATTCGGATTTGGGTCACATAAATATGCACCCGAGTTTAAGAAGGTAAAATTATTAAATGACGCGCCTAAAAGAAACTACGCTTTATTAACTTTGCGAGGGCCATGAAATTTTCTAGATGGCACGCCTCGAATTCTAAGGTTTATTTAAACAATTAAAGAGGGCCACGCAATTTGATTTTTGTTTGGCGCGGCGCACCTCAATTTGTTAAAAGAGACTCTGACCGGACTGTCTCGCTCTTTGATATCAATAATGCTTATTCTGTTTGATGCCTCTCTTAAACTGAACCTTCAACTTCTACCTACCTAAGGTATTTTGAAATCCAGTGTTATCCAACAAGAAAAGGTTAAAAAACAACAAGCTCTCTGACTTGGGTTGAAATTTTGAAACAAATTACCACGATATTTTAGATGCATTCAGTTGCAGATCACAAGCATAAAGAAATCATGGGAATTTATCCACAAAACCTCAAACATTTGCTAACACCAGTAGCTTTGCCAACAAAACATTGGCACTCAAAACCCTCCTAAACTTTAATCCTTCGACAATACACATTGCTCATATTTGAAAATCAGAGAACACTGTCGAGTAATCATACAACATCCATAGACAATTCATGATTTACTAACAGCTATAAAGCCAAGCAAATTGCAGACAACCACAAGAGCAATACAACCCCAAACACTAGCTCAAATCATATTCAGATCCAAAATGAAATAAAAGAGATTAGAAGTAACCTAAAATTAGCTTTCTGATTAATTGAAATGCGGCAATTACACAGATTGAAATGAAGTGACGACTACAGGCAGAAATCGACACAGCTTCGAACGAAATCAATAAAAATCAAACTGGAAGACCAACGGACAGTACCCCGACGCCTCCGGCGGCCTCAAATCTCAAACGGAAACGAAATGAAACGACCTCAAACGGAGATCTCCATTACCAGAAATTGAATGCGAAAACTTGTTTTTGAAGAGCTGGAACTTTGCGGACTGGATTTGTAGCTGCTCTTCAGAAAAAAAATAAGGGTCTGTAGCTATGGAGATTGGGGTTGTTGGTTTCAGGTGGCTGCCAGGAAGACGATCTTTAGAGGCGGCGTATGTATATGTGTATTGTGGCTGATTCCGGCGAGATAGTAAAGGGGGTGGTGTCTGGTTCGGTGGCTTGGGGTGGGGTGTGTGAAGGAGACGAAAAATCAGAGGGCGGGGGTCTATTGGAGAAGACGATCCAGGAGGGGGGTGTTCCTTGTCAAAGTTGCGCTAGGTTCTGTTCAGTATATCATGCGTCCTTTTTTTGTCTCCTCCCCTATCAGTGTGTATATCCCCTCTTTTTATAATGTGTATTTAGGGTATAAAGAGGGGAAGGGCTAATGGGTCAAAGGTCTAGGCTGGGTAGGTATAGGGTAATTGGGCCATTTGTTCTTTGGGGTGGTCCTCTACACCAAGACTAAGTCAATTTCTTTTCCCATTTTCCTTTTCTTTTATTTAATTAATGAAAAACCTAAATTAAATCCTAAATTAATTCAAATTGTAAAATTAAACTAATTATTTAACTATAAATTTTATAAAAATTAATTGATCCTAAATTTAAAGAGAAAAATTAATAATCCAAAATTTTAAAGCTAAGAATGTAAAAATGGGCCATTTTTGTGATTTTATTTTTTAATAAAGCAACTAACTAATGAATTAATCCTAAAATGTGAACAAATTCTAAATGCAATGCATGGTATTTTTTGGTATTTTTGATTTTTTAATGGAAATTAAAGATGCACAATAATGCAAATAATTAACAAAATTCTACGAAACTTCCTATAAATTGCAAAAAATTGTGTAAATTATTTTATGATATTTTATGGAAGTAATTCATATAGGGCAAAAATCACGTGCTCACAGCTACCCCTCTTTACTCGGAAACACGAAGAGTTTTCGTGCAAAGATAAAGCGAGCGGATACGAGCGATTTTTGCCCGTTTGAATACCCCGTGGGAAGCATTTTTTGAAAGATTTGACCGAACCTTGCCTCCGAGGTTGCCGACATATCCTTGGCTATAAAGGAATAAGGTCAGTGTAGTTCAGAAGTGAGTGAGATGATGGAGTATGCCGAGGTGGAGAGCCAGTCGAGGTTCCATTCCGCCGAGGTTCCAGCCCGAGGTCCTGTTATTACATCAAAAATCAAACATGAAAAAGACTAGCTAAGCCTGTCAACTACGAGTTACAAGATTCCTATCTATAAGTCTTCTGAAGCTTGATCTTGAGTCTTGAATGGTTCTTCATGCAGACTTTGGATTTGAACATTGATGCTAGCTAGTTGCAGGTGCTAATTCATTCTTCCTAGCTTTTCGGACCAAACTCGGACACCAAACCATGCTTGTGACTCCAATCATGTCTTAAGCAATACACATCTTTCTCTACTTCTACATTTGGATTCACTTTTGCCTTCTTTTTGTTTCTCCTCTTCTTTTATTATTTTGGATTGTGACCAACTTCCGCTGGTCGTCTTGGACTGTTGACTCGTATTCTTTCCACAAGCCTCCTTTGTTGCTGACTTGAATTATGATCTGAGATGTTTTTCCCTTTCTCTGAGTGATGCTTGACCGCTGAAATTTGAAATATACCCCTCTATTCTCCAGGCGGACTCCTGACTGCTAAAACTTTGGAATATATGCCTCTATTCTCCAGGCGGGCTCCTGATTGCTAAAACTTGAAATATATGCCTTTGTTCTCCAGGCGGGCTCCTGATTGCTAAAACTTGAAATACATGCCTCTGTTTTCCAGACGGGCTCCTGATTGCTAAAACTTGAAATAAATGCCTCTGTTCTCCAGGCGGGCTCCGAACTGCTAAAACTTGAAATATGTGCCTCTGTTCTCGAGACGGGCTCCTGACTGCTAAAACTTGAAATATATGCCTCTGGTCTCCAAGCGGGCTCCTAACTGCTAAAACTTGAAATAAATGCCTATGTTCTCCAGGCGGGCTCCTGATTGCTGAAACTTGAAATAAATGCCTCTGTTCTCCAGGCGGGCTCCTGATTGCTGAAACTTGAAATAAATGCCTATGTTATCCAGGCGGGCTTCTGATTGCTAAAACTTGAAATAAATGCCTATGTTCTCCAGGCGGGCTCCTGATTGCTAAAACTTGAAATGAATGCCTCTGTTCTCCAGGCGGGCTCCTGATTGCAAAAACTTGAAATAAATGCCTCTGTTCTCCAGGCGGGCTCCTGATTGCTAAAACTTGAAATAAATGCCTCTGTTCTCCAGGTGGGCTCCTGATTGGTAACTCGATTGTATTCCCTTGTTCTCTAGTTGGGTGCCTGATTCCAATCAAATAGACAAACAAAGAAGATTTTCTGCCCCAGTTTGGTGGTTGGGCGCATCATGTTACCGAATATTACTAAAAATTTGAAAGCTAAATCTTGAATTGTACTTCTTCCCTTATTCTCCAGGTGGGCGCCTGATTGCTGAAACTTGAAATGTATTCCCTTGTTCTCCAGGTGGGCGCCTGATTGCTGAAACTTGAAATGCATTCCCTTGTTCTCCAGGTGGGCGCCTGATTGCTGAAACTTGAAATGCATTCCCTTGTTCTCCAGGTGGGCACCTAATTGCTGAAACTTGAAATGTATTCCCTTGTTCTCCAGGTGGGCGCCTGATTGATGAAACTTGAAATGTATTCCCTTGTTCTCCAGGTGGGCGCCTGATTGCTGAAACTTGAAATGTATTCCTTTGTTCTCCAGGTGGGCGCCTGATTGCTGAACTTGAAATATATTCCCTTGTTCTCCAGGTGGGCTCCTGACTGCTGAATCTTGAAATGTATTCCCTTGTTCTCCAGGTGGGCTCCTGACTTCAACAAAATAGACAAACAAAGAAAATTTTCTGCCCCAGTTTGGTGGCTGGGCATATCGTGTTATCAAAACTTGAAAACTAAAATTTGAATTGTACTTCCCTTTTATCCAGGTGGGCGCCTGATTGCTGAACTTGAAATGTATTCCCTTGTTCTCCAGGTGGGCACCTGCCTGCTGAACTTGAAATGTATTCCCTTGTTCTCCAGGTGAGCGCCTGACTGCTGAAACTTGAAATGTATTCCCTTGTTCTCCAGGTGGGCGCCTGACTTCAACAAAATATACGAACAAAGAAAATTTTCTGCCCCAATTTGGTGGCTAGGCACATATGTGAGTGTTAAACTAAATCGTATTGCCAAATGTTACTAAAAATTTGAAAGCTAGGTCCTGACAACTCTTAACAAAACAACAAATTTACATCTAAGCTATGTCTTTTAAAGGTATGACTTCCACTATATCTTGTTATCTAAACAAACTTTAAAACTACATCCCATTATCCAGGAGGGTCCTGAAAATTCCTAGTTAAAGACAATTTTGAACCTAAATTATATCTACTGGAGGTACGACTTCCACTATATCTTGTTCATCTAATAGAAACATTAAAGCTTGGTCCCATTATTCAGGGGGGTCCTGACAATTTCTAATTGAATTCTGCCTTGACATTCCAACTTTTAAACCAACTTACATTCCTTTGGGATACATTTATGCTACATTTACGCTACTCATGATTATTTTGAATTTTAAACTAAGTCCTATTTTTAAGGAGGGTCCTGAGAGTGTATAGTCAAACCTGCCTGGTGCCGGCCTTTCCTTGAGGTGGGTTTCTCCTAAACGAACGAAATTCCTGCCCCTCTTTCAATCAAAGAAAAATCTTGTTAGTTAAAAATATGGTGGTTGGTTTGTGGACTTGACTTTGAGGGCGATTGCTCCTTCAACTTCCTATGATGACTGATTTCCACTTGAAGACCTTGCTTATTTATGGACTGACCCATTTCTCTGTCGTCCTCATCACATAAAATACCTTTTCTCCATTCAGACCCAATATCCTCTATTTGCATTGCATGAACTGGCATCTCCCCAACCTATGTGTCTCACATGAATCCCAAAGCATGTCCATTTCCCCCACTCCGTATATATTCTGTTCTTTCTTGATTTAACCACTGGCCTCGGCCTTGAGGTATGTTGCTCCTTCACTTGTCATGATAACTGATTCCCACCCGAAGACCTTGCTTGTTTATTGACTAACCACTTTCTTTGTTACCATTGATGCAGAGAATATCTCTGATCCATTCACCAAACACCCTCCATATTGTTTCATTGTTCATGAATTGATATGTACCAAACCTTTCGTGTTTCACCAAAAATGCCTTTGACCCGTTCACCTAACTCCCTCCATTTGTTGCATTGTTCTTGAATTGACACATACCAAACCCTTGCACTTCACACGAATCCCAAAGCACGTCAATTACCACCCACTCAAGATGTATGTTGTTCTTTCTTGACTTAAACCCCTGGTCCGGTCCTTGAGGTCTACAGTTCCCCCATTTGCTATGATAACTTTGACTTCTGCTTGGAAGGTCTTGCTTGTCACTGGTTTAACACCCTTTGTCAATCCTATCACAGGAAATACCTTTGATCTGTTCAACCTAACCCTTCATTTGTTGCGTCGTTCATGAATTGACATATACCAAGACTTTGCATTTCACAAGGATTCCAAAGCATGATGATTGTTACTAACCCAGTGCGCTTGATGTTCTTTCCTGACTTATGCCACTTTGATGTGATAGCCAGATCTTGTCTTGTGCAATCGGAAAGCTGGTGGCAGATTTTGAAGTCATTTCTCACTTGTTTTGACCACACGGACTCAGGAAGAGGAGGTAAACAAGACAAAAGGAACAGAGTAAAGGATAATTGAAAGAGATGATTCCTAACAAGAAAACTACAAAGTAGAAACCTATCGGATGTGGATGCCAACTCTAACGACCTTGACATGCACCTGCAGCCT
Organism: Nicotiana glauca; assembly: GCA_026770625.1. Lineage (NCBI taxonomy): Eukaryota > Viridiplantae > Streptophyta > Magnoliopsida > Solanales > Solanaceae > Nicotiana > Nicotiana glauca. The sequence goes on from MU769471.1 coordinate 49,663, forward strand.
ATTCTATTTAGCAAATTTGATGTTCAGCTCTTGTTGTACCTTTTCGCCGTGAAACTGGGCTTCAATGCTCCGCTTACCCGATATGATTCACAATCCTTATTCGACTTGTAGTGCCCGAAGGGTTTTCACCATCATGCCTCTCTCATTTTGGTCTTTCTCTCATCTCACCGTTGCCTTATGGTGCCCGTAAAGGTTTTCACCAATAAGACTCTCTCATTTTTTATTTCTCTCAGCTTTCATCGCATTGTGGTGCCCGTGAGAGTTTTTATCAACAAGACTCTCTCATTCTTCATTTCCCTTGTTTGGACAGGAGTGTTGCCCCTGATATGATTCACCTCTACTCGCTTGATTTGGCATCTCTCGAAGACTGATCGGAAGGTCTTTCTTTGGACCGTAATGCAGGATTTTGGACGGGGTTAGAAAGAAAGAGTATTAAAGGCTCAAAAACAATTCGATGTGGGTTCAAAATTACAACTTTCAGAATCAAATCTCTTGCACAACCACAATTTCTACCCTAGTTTCTTCCTTGGGACTTTTGGACTTTTATTTTGGTGTGACTAAACCTCAGAGAGAGGCTGCCTACGTACCCTTTCGGGATCAAGTCATACGTAGTTCATGGAACTACTTTTGTTGTTGCTCTTTTCTTTTCCTTTTTTTTCTTTTCTGCTTTTTGTTGTTGTTTTTTTCTTTTCTTTCCTTTTCTTCTCTCTCTTTTCATTGTTTTCTTTCTCTTTTTCCTTACTTATCTTTTACGCTTGTGTTTCTGATCTTTCCGAAAGAGGGGTATGAAAAAATAAATAAATAAGTCTCAAAGGGGGTAACAAAGGATAGAGTGTTTACATAGCAGAATAAAATGCCTTCGTCATTCCAATCTTCAAAACATGCCAAGTACAAATAACACAGTTAAACAAACCACAGAAAACATTCGCAACATCTTTTGATTGTACCAGACTCGGTAACCATATCCACACATCCGCCTTCTACATCTGTTGGATACAAAGCACCATTGGACAACACTCTCACTTTCCTTACCACGAACGGCCCCTGAAAATTTGGCAAACTTGCCTTTAGGGTTTCTTTATGTTCTATATGCCCCAGTTTCACATGGTTCGGGCTTCAAATGATCTCGAAGTTCCTTTACTTATTTCCAAATGTCCCTACATCTTCAACATTATTTCATTGCCTCATGACTAAACTGACTTTTAAAACTAGGCTGAGAATTATGTGTGCATGTCATGTCACTAGAACCAGCATGAAAAGAATTGTAGAAAGAAAAGAGAACTAAACAAAAGAAAATGGCTAGAAATAACAGAAAACAGGAAATTGCACTAGACAGGCGATGGAACGCTTCGAACAACAAGACAAGAAAACTAGACTAGGGTTAAAATCCTGGAACAAACCTAGACAGCACTAAACGAGTTACTACGACTAAACAAAACATGCAAAATGAAAGGATAGAAGGGTTTGAGTCACAAGATAATATCCGGATTACAACCCTGAAATAACCCGGACAGCAGAAACGACAACAAAATAAACCACCAAAACTCCAATCCGGCTGACCAAGAAATGGAGTGCCTTCCCAATTACCACGCACGACATCTTAGCCACTGAGTTTCACATCAATATTGCCAAGACCATTATCAACTTTAATCAACAAGTTCCCAAGAGGATTCGCATGCTCCCTTCCACTGTCATTGACCACAATTACCCCTTCTTGAATCATTCTCTCTATTTCCCTTTTCAAAGAGCGACAATCTTCAATACTATGCCCTTGGACATTAGAGTGGTACATGCATCGAATGGTAGGATCAAAGCCTTTCGCATTTGGGTCTGGAGTATAGACAAGGAGCGGCTCAATTAGGCCAGAATGCTTAAAATTTTCAAACAAACTTGTGTAGGATTCTCCGATGGGCGTGAAATCACCTTTCTGCCTTTGTTTCCCCCCATCTGAGCCCAAACTCCCTAAAGCTTTCTTCCGGCTTTTTTCCATTTTAGATAGGGAGGAGCGGTCTAGGGTAACGCCTAATTTGTATTGAAAGCGCCGCACAAAATCTTAGGCCAGGTCACCCAATGTATGCCACTTACCAACATCTTGATGAGTATGCCAGTCCAAAGCTACCCCAGTCAGGTTCTTACTGAAATATGACATCATCAAGTCATCTTTTTCTCCAACATTTCTCATTTTACTGCAATAGACCCTCAGGTGGGCTACCGGATCTCCACACCCATCACACAAGTTAAATTTTGGCACTTTGAACCCCGCGGGCAAGCGGTGCTTTCGAGCCCCGGTATCAACCAACCCGATTTTGTTGTTGTCTGCCATTGCCTTTGACTTTGTTTTGTAGAAAGAAATTACCACTTTAAAGTCACAAACCAACCACCTTTCTTCTATGAATATAACAAAATGAAGCCATCACGTTAGTGTTAGAGCATTTAACAGCAAAAATCTCACATTGCGTGCAATGCACCTAGTCACAGTTATCGGTTCTAACATGACTTCGAGGGTATGAAGGTCATATGGCATCATCCAATTTTGTTCATTCCAATCCTCTCCTTCCTTTGCTTTTTATAGCACTTCTTGGCTCGCTCATTTTTTTTCCTTTTTTTTTATCGCTCTTTTCTTCTTTCTTATTTCTCACCTCCCACAATTTCACCAACTTTTCTTTCTTTTTCTCTCTTTTTTTAATTGATTTTTCCTTTTTTTTTCTTTCTTTTCTTTTAACAATTAAAAAAAATAATTCAATCGAACCCTATGTAGGTTGCCTACATATCATGACCCCGCATAAATTAGATCTTTGCGTAGTTCGGGAATAAAGTAAACAAACTAACTTTTTTTTTTTACTTTAATAACTAATCTGATGAGAAAAGAGAAATGAAAGAAGCAAATCATATTTTTTGAATTTTCTAGACTTAATGTTCTATGACCTATTCTAAACTCAAGCTCAACGGGCATTTTTTCTCTTTTTGAAACAAAGGCTCTATGAGTAATTATTAAGGAAAAATCCTACAAGAGAAAAATATTTTTTGATTCTCTTTTCTGAAATGAAGTCCAAACAATAAACCAAAGAAAAATATTTCGAATTTTCATTTAATATCCCGACGCAAGATTTCGAAACAAGCAACGAAAAAATAAAACAAAATATTTTTGGATTTCAAATTTGATTGCCTAAAGAAGAAATTCTAATGATAAACAAAAATAAAACATATATTTTTTTTCTATGTACAATATTCTAAAGTTCTAACAAAAATAAAGAAACTCTTTTTTCAATTTTCACTAATTTTCCAAAGAAACATCTTAAAAGAAAATCTTTTTGGATTTTGGAATTAACCTTAAAGAAAGCTTTTAAAAAGATACTAAAGGAAATTCTCTTCTTCTTTTTTTTTTTTGAATTTTTTGTTCTAATATAGTAAAGAAAATATAAAAAAAAAATTATTTTAAGCCCTAGATATTAATTGCCTAAAGGAAAAACCACCTCAAAAATATTTGTTTATATTTTTTTTTCATTTCTACAATTAGTATTCTAAAGAAAAATCCTAACAAAAATGTAAAATGCAATTTTTTTTTTTTTAGATTTTTGATTTATTACATACCTATTCAAATGCAAAATAGTAAGTACAATAATAATAAAACCTCGACATTACTATACGAAACTAGAAGATAAAAAGACAACATAACATTAAAAAAAATAGAAAATCTTCTTTTGATCCAATCCTGAATGAACGATCCTGACTAGATGGTCCTGAGGCTCTGTCATGCCCAAACTCCGGCAAGTAAATTCATACATGTATGAGAAAATTAGACCAAATAAAATTAAAGACCTAAAACACTATGTGAGACAATAATATTTCCTATTGGACACATGCAAGACACGATTGTGACTATTTTTCAAAAATTAAACTATGTGGCTAAAAGTGCAAGATTGGCTAAGACTCCGCGAAGCCAAGAACCTAAACTCACTAGGAAGACCGGACCCTATGTGGGTTGGCTACATATCACTCCTCGAAAGACGAGAATTAGGTATGCGTAGTTCGGGCAGATTGGATACGGGCGAGAATATAAAAACAACTAATGTAGAGAAACACATTTTTGATTTTTCTTGAAAAATGATGAAACATGCAAAACCTTTTTGGATTTTCTTTTCCCTTTTTTTTTTTTTGATTTTTTGATTTGCTGAAAATGATGAAAAAGTGTAAAATCTTTTTTTGAATTTTTCATGTATATATTTTTTGTCTTTTTCCTTAATAAAAATGTAACAAAACAAAATTGGGCCCTACTTGCTTTATTTTCAAATCTCACCCTTTTTTTCTTTTTTTTCTCTTCTTCCATTTGTCCTCAACTATTATTGGTCCGCCAAATGACCCTTTTACCCTTGGATAAATGCAATATTGTAGCACATAGGATGCATCAAGATGGTCTGTTATTCCGGGTACACCTGTCCTAGACGGACCCAACCCCTGTATTGAGTCCCCTAAGTCATATGCACGTGATGAAAATAAGCGCTCCTACCAGGGATCCAGCATGAAGTCAAGTTAATCTAGGTTCAAAACCTGGGTATGTGTTCTAGACTGTGTACCCGAGCGGACAACTCGAGTTGAGAAGGGGGCTACGTACCGGGAACCAAAAGGTCATCCGGCTTAGTAACTTGTCCGGCCTCTTTCTTATTTCAGGATATGACACTAACAGAATAGGGAGTCTCAACCAGTAAGCACATCCCCGGAGGTGAGAAGAGAAGGGTTTCGGCATAGTTTATATACAGTTCAGATAATATCAAAGCGGTAAAGCATTTAGCACATTTAGCATGAAACATGTAGGAAAATCAAATAAAGCCAAATACAACAATATATCTAAGCTCGAATTTTGAACCCTGAACCGAAGTTCTGGGTTCTTTCCCCAGCAGAGTCACCAGAGTTGTCACACCTCCTTTTTCTTACTACACCCGTGGGGGTATAATAAATGGAGTTTTTTCAATTAAAGGACAATCGAAATGGGATTCATTTTATTAAAAGATTCAGAGTCGCAACTTGGGAGATTTATGGTGTCCCAAGTCACCGGTTTGAATCTCGAATCGAGAAAAATGTTTGACTCTGTTTAACAGTCGCGAATCAGAAATCCGAGTAAGGAATTCTGTTAACTCGGGAGAAGGTGTTAGGCGTTCCCGGACTCCGTGGTTCTAGCACGGTCGCTCAACTATCATATTCGGCTTAAATTATCTTATTTTAAACAGTTATGAACCTACGTGCAAATTTTAACTTTTTAACCACTTTTATTCATATTTGTTTTTAAAAAAAAAAGATTGCAACGTCGTTAAAATACGTCTCGAACCACGTCACATAAATGCACCCGCGATTTTTGACATATTTTAACTTCGGTGGGATTTGGATTTGGGTTACATAAATGTGCACCCGAGTTTAAGAAGGTAAAATTATTAAATGACGCTCCTAAAAGTAACTACGTGTTATTAACTTTGAGAGGGCCATGAAATTTTCTAGATGGCACGCCTCGAATTCTAAGGTTTATTTAAACAATTAAAGAGGGCCACACAATTTGATTTTTGTTTGGCGCGGCGCACCTCAATTTGTTAAAAGAGACTCTGACCGGACTGCCTCGCTCTTTGATATCAATAATGCTTATTCTGTTTGTTGCCTCTCTTAAACTGAACCTTCAACTTCTACTTACCTAAGGTATTTTGAATTCCAGTGTTATCCAACAAGAAAAGGTTTAAAAAAAACAGCAAGCTCTCTGACTTGGGTTGAAAATTTAAAACAAATTACCACTATATTTTAGATGCATTCAGTTGCAGATCACGAGCATAAAGAAATCATGGGAATTTATCCACAAAACCTCAAACATTTTCTAACACCAGTAGTTTTGCCAACAAAACATTGGCACTCAAAACCCTCCTAAACTTTAATCCTTCGACAATACACATTGCTCATATTTGAAAATCAGAGAACACTATCGAGGAATCATACAACATCCAAAGCCAAGCAAATTGCAGACAACCACAAGAGCAATACAGCCCCAAACACTAGCTCAAATCATATTCAGATCCAAAATGAAATAAAAGAGATTAGACGTAACCTGAAATTAGCTTTCCGATTAATTGTAATGCGGCAATTACACAGATTGAAACGAAGTGACGACTACAGGAAGAAATCGACACAGCTTCGAGCGAAATCAATAAAAATCGAACTGGAAGACCAACGGACAGTACCCCGACGCCTCCGGCGACCTCGAATCTCAAACGGAAACGAAATGAAACGACCTCAAATGGAGATCTCCATGACCAGAAATTGAATGTGAAAACTTGTTTTTGAAGAGCTGGAACTTTGCGGACTGGATTTGTAGCTACTCTTCAGAAAAAAAAAATGAGGGTCTGCAGCTATGGAGATTGGGGTTGTTGGTTTCAGGGGGCTGCCAGGAAGACGATCTTCAGAGGGGCATATGTATATGTGTATTGCGGCTGATTCCGGCGAGTTGGTGAAGGGGGTTGGTGTGTGATTCGGTGGCTTGGGGTGGGGTGTGTGAAGGAGATGAAAAATCAGAGGGCGGGGGTCTATTGGAGAAGACGATCCAGGAGGGGGGTGTTCCTTGTCAAAGCTGCGCTAGGTTCTGTTCAGTATATCAGGCGTCCTTTTTTTGTCTCCTCCCCTATCAGTGTGTATATCCCCTCTTTTTATAATGTGTATTTAGGGTATAAAGATGGGAAGGGCTAATGGCTCAAAGGTCTGGGCTGGGTAGGTATAGGGTAATTGGGCCATTTGTTCTTTGGGGTGGCTCTCTACACCAAGACTAAGTCAATTTCTTTATCATTTTCCTTTTCTTTTATTTAATTAATTAAAAACCTAAATTAAATCCTAAATTAATTCAAATTTTAAAATTAAACTATTTACTTAACTATAAAGTTTATAAAAATTAATTGATCCTAAATATAAAGAGAAAAATTAATAATCCAAAATTTTAAAGCTAAAAATGTAAAAATGGGCCATTTTTGTGATTTTATTTTTTATTAAAGAACTAACTAATAAATTAATCCTAAAATATGAACAAATTCTAAATGTAATGCATGGTATTTTTTGGTATTTTTGATTTTTTAATGGAAATTAAATATGCACAATAATGCAAATAATTAACAAAATTCTACTAAAATTCCTATAAATTGCAAAAAATTGGGTAAATTATTTTCTGATATTTTATGGGAGTAATTCATATAGGAAAAAAATCACGTGCTCACACTCATGGGTAGTTTCTAAAACCTATTTTAAATTGTTTGAACTATATTAGTCTAGATTTGATTGGTTCGGAGGCTAATTCTAAAGGAAAAGTCACGGTTGTGCCTTGATTTGGTTGCAAAATGAGGTAAGTGTCATAGTTAACCTTGACTTGAGTGATTATGACTAGTTGGTCAATTTTTTAGGTGTATTATGTGTACGAAGTATATATGTATTGTCATTGGGTTAAAGCATGCAGGTGGAAGATGTTTATAAAATTTCAAGTAAATTTCCATATTCTGGATTGGGAGATCTTTAGTACCGATATACCACTGTGTCTTTAGCACTGAGTGATCACGTCCATGTCGGCTAGGCCTTCTAACCCAAAGACATCCAATCACAATCACAATCTCAGTCACTCTCTCAATCACAGTCTCAAGCATAATTACCACCATGTGTGCGGCATTACGTCCGATCTCGACCCAATCGGCTAGGCCGTCTCACCACAATGTCGTATGGATCAACATCACCCTTGATAGTAATCATCTCATCCCAATTAAGGGAAATAATCTTATCACATCAATCTCATCTCAAATAAAGGGAATAATCACAATCCACTCCAACGCTGGCATGTGTAGTTTCGGGGTTAGGTTATTTTAACCTACCCTTCCTTGGTGACTAACGATACTCCCAAATTTTTATTTATATAAAGGACTTTCAGCTCATTTCGTAGTCTTTTACTCATATTTTCATTTCATTGGCACCAGTGGCCACAAATGTAACATCATTCTTTGCACGTCGGTCGTATTTCATATTTCATGTTCACTCTTTTCACTTTCAAGCATCATCAAGGATTATTAACAGCAAAGCATCTCTAATTACGTTGTTTAGTACACATACGAGCAAATAAGAGTCTTAGTCACATTGAGTTTTCTTCCACAATTTGGCATAATAACATGCAACAGAAACCTGATTGAAATTATAATATTTGACACATTGGTCACATTTGAATACGTTCCCGAAGGATAATACAATATTATAAGAGCATTCAGAACACATTTTGAACATATATCTTTCGACACAAAGTTTATTCGAAATAGTCATATTAATAAAAAATAAGTCGGGACTTACGAGAACATCATGGGATCCAATTCTAAGAGAGAAGTTTAGCCAACATACTTCGCTTTGCTTCCTTAAATTACTAAATTCGAAAATCCTAGAAACTTCAATATATTTAAAAATATTCCAAAATTGAACCATAATCAGGAAGATACTCGGGGTTTCAGCTCATTTGAGTATTTTATCAAATACTAGGTGGGCATTGATAATGCCAAACTATGCCTTATGATAAGACACGTGGACGTTGCAAATATAATCTGAGTATTTATGCCTAGAGTCGAACCTACAGGGAATTAACCTATCAATTACTTTTGTTGGACTTACTAAATTCTATAGAATCAACTTGCTCAAACGTTGTAATTAACAGTTGATGGTATTTCTAACAACTAAAACTGAAAATAAATAAACAGCTGAAAACTAAATATGCTTGAGTTGTAAACAATTGGAATAAAGGTCTAAGGTAATGGTTTTCCCCGCTGTTGATTTCCTTGGTTGTATGTTTCTTATAGATTTGACTTAGTTGCCTCTATCAATCATGAACTCTCCAGGTATCATAAATCTCTCTCAAGCAATTATGATAATTTAATAGACGCACTCTCTCAAGCTACGCTAGCTAGATTCGCATTACAGTTCACTTAGACCGCACATGAGGTATCGTTATCTCTAATCAAACCTCTAAACCCTCGGTTATGACTCTCGTCTATACTCCGGGAGTGATGTTGTTCAAACAACTACCTAAATATGCACTCTCTCTCAAGCAGATACATAATAAATAGGAACGGCTAATTAAGGATCCTTTCAATTAGCCAAAATCAAAACGTAGTTGAACAAATAGAGATTAACAACTAACTCAAAACTATATTAATATAACAACCAATTCATCCCCAACGGGTTTCACCAAAAACTTAGATTAAAAGATTTAGCTACTCATAACAATGATGAAAACTACAAGAAAATTCATAGTCATTGGTAGAAGAACAAATTAGGGAGATAAGAATTGTTTTCCAAGTTGCCTCCTTGCCTCTCTTGCCTTGTTCTCAAACCTCCGAACCCCTCTTCTCTTGGACACGTTAAACCTTTTATAGTTTGTGTGGCATTTGCTTGGACTTCTGAATTTTCCCTTTCAAAACACTTTTCCCGTATTTGGGCTAGAGCGGGCGCGCTAGGGCCACGCTACTGCCCGCGCTAGTGGAGTTATGTTCTGTTTCTGATGACTGGACTAGTGCGGGCGCGGTAAGGCCCGCGCTAGTGGGGTTTCCCACTGCCAAGCCGAGCTTCATTCCTTATTTCGTCCATTAGTTCCAATTTTTTGCCTGGATCGCCATCATAAGTCTTCATTTGAGTAGTGCACTCCTGTGAAATACAAAAGTCACCATTAGAGCCAATTTTTGCATTATTTACACACTTACAACAATAAAGCATCCTTAAGTTAGAGCCTGAACGTAGGCCAAACTATACAATTTAGCTTATTATCAACACCCCACACTTATTGCTAGTCCTCGAGCAATCCACTACATCCTACAAGGTTTCTTTCCTAAGCTTTTCCCTTACGACTCATACCATGAACATTTTACAAAAGTTGCACCTAGTAGTGAACAAACTTTACTTCAAGAATCAAATCTTTTGTACCATGCAACATTCGCACTTACTCAAACCACTCTATACAAGAGTCAAGACTTACCTTTCCTTTGTGAATCACATGCCGTCACATCGCACAAGAGAGTGGTTCCACATACAATGATATTTAGGACAATGAGGAACTAAGATAGAGAAAATTCGCTCGCTCTCACAAAGAACATTCACATTCAACAAAGATGCACCATAGGCTTGCCCGTAGTATAGTACTCTACTAATCGAGCCCCACTCAGTCTAAGATCAATAGGACTTTACTTAGTTGTAATGTAGGCTAAGGGACGAGTAGGAAATATTTAGATATAGTGACTAACCTCCCTAAGCACTTTTAATACAATTACATTAAACTTCAAGATCATAGTTGTGTCAGCCAAACATTCCACCACATTTATTTAAAACATCCCCATCCATTAGGTGCAATTTGTACAAGATACCACTTATCAATCACTATAAAAAAAGATTTAGTGGTAAGTGTTCCGCCTGTCACGCGGATGACCCGGGTTAGTTCCCCGGCAACGGCGCCAAAATTTGATAACGCCAAACTATGCCTTATAAAAAGACACGCGGACGTTGCAAATATAATCTGAGTATTTATGCCCAGAGTCGAACTCACAGGGAATTAACCTATCAATTACTTTTATTTGACTTACCAAATTCTATAGAATCAACTTCCTCAAACGTTGTAATTAACAGTTGATGGTATTTCTAACAACTAAAAACTAAGAATAAATAAACAGCTGAAAACTAACTATGCTTGAGTTGTAAACAATTGGAATAAAGGTCTAAGGTAATGGTTTCCCCCGTTGTTGATTTCCTCGGTTGTATGTTTCTTAAAGATTTGACTTAGTTGCCTCTATCAATCATGAACTCTCCAGCTATCATAAATCTCTCTCAAGCAATTATGATAATTTACTAGACGCACTATCTCAAGCTACGCTAGCTAGATTCGCATTACAGTTTACTTAGATCACACCCGAGGTGTCGTTATCTCTAATCCAACCTCTAAACCCTCGATTATGACTCTCGCCTATACTCCGGGAGTGATGTTGTTCAAACAACTACCTAAATATGCACTCTCTCTCAAGCAGATACATAATAAATAGGAACGGCTAATTGAGGATCCTTTCAATTAGACAAAATCAAAACGTAGTTGAACAAATAGAGATTAACAACTACCTCAAAACTATATTAATATAACAACCAATTCATCCCCAACGGGTTTCACCAAAACCTTAGATTTAAAGATTTAGCTACTCATAACAATGATGAAAACTACAAAAGAATTCATAGTCATTGATAGAAGAACAAGTTAGGGAGATAATAATTGTTTTCCAAGTTGCCTCCTTGCCTCTCTTGCCTTGTTCTCAAACCTCTAAACCCCCTCTTCTCTTGGACACGTTAAACCTTTTATAGTTTATGTGATTTTTGCTTGGACTTCTGAATTTTCCCTTTCAAAACACTTTTCCCGTATCTGGGCTAGCGCGGGTGCGCTAGGGCCGTGCTAGTGGAGTTATGTTTTGTTTCTGATGACTGGACTAGTGCGGGCGCGCTAAGGCCACGCTAATGCCCGCGCTTGTGGGGTTTCCCACTTCCAAGCCGAGCTTCATTCCTTATTTTGTCCATTAGTTCCAATATTTTGCCCAGATCACCATCATAAGTCTTCATTTGAGTAGTGCACGCCTGTGAAACACAAAAGTCACCATTAGAGCCAATTTTTGCATTATTTACACACTTACAACAATAAAGCATCCTTAAGTTAGAGCCCGAACGTAGGCCAAACTATACAATTTAGCCTATTATCAGGCATTATGATTTCAAGGTCTTCCTATGGGGGATTCCTTCATCCCACAACCCAATGTCTACCCCTTTTGAGCTTGACAGCCTTCCCATAACTTTGTTGGTACATGTATGCATAGATAACACCCCATACCCAAGAATTACACTCCCCATTACCCATCATCTACGCCCAAACTCAAAATTGAAGACTAGGATATAGAATTTTACCTCTTGGATAAAGACCTTGTGAGTTTTCCTTGTGAATTCTCCAAGTCTTGAGCAAGGGTTGGTGAACAACTAGCTTAGGGATTTCTCCTCTCAGTCTAGACCACTTTTCTCTCTCTAAAATAGTATTTTGAACCTTCTAAAATAACCCCTAGGTTGTTTTATAAAAATCGGATCGGGTGAAATTTTCCAAAACCTAAACTTACGAAAAGGGGTCTGCGGCCGCAAGAACTAGGCAGGTCTGGACATGTTTGTAGTTGATCTGAAGTCCGCAAATTAGTTTTGCGGTCGCATAATGGACCGCGTCCGAAGTTTTCTCCTGCTGGTTCTGCGATGGATTGTGTAGCCCGCGAAATGGTTATGTGGCCGCATAGTTTACTGCAAAACGACGTCTAAAATTAGACCATTTTTCTGCTTCACTCCGTGAAGGATCTGTGATCAGCGGAGAAGTTTTGCGATTGCATGATGGACCGTAAAAATGCCCTACTCTACAACAATTTTTCTTCTACTCCCCAATGCACTATACAACCCGAAAAATTTGTACCGTGGCGAGCATTAATTTCTACAATCCTTAAACATATTAGCCTTCCTAGTCAACACGAAACCCCGGGTTCTTCGTGAAATTTTTACGTGGTCTTGCATCCTCCCCCGCTTAAGATCATTTGTCCTCAAATGAGGGTCAAAATCCACAATTAGCATCCAATGTGACCCAATTGTTACTTCACACACCAACAGTTCCAAATTTTGAGTAACTCCCTAAATTTCCAGAAATTTCGCCAGAGTCTCCCCTATAACTAGGCCTATCCACCTGTCAGAGAATCCCATAAACTAATCACGACATCATAACTATAACACAATGATAGTCCCTTCGACTCTCCACCAAATGATGAAATTCCAAACGTCAGATGGCGTAAAAACGGTATACGGGGAACAACATGCAACAAAAGAAATGTTTGTAGTCGATGAGGTAATGTCGATATCAATGATATCAACCTCAAAAAGGTCAAGCATCAAAGGCAAACAGGAAGCCAAATAGCAATCATCGCTACCAGCCTCGACTGAATCGGGGAAGCAGGGGATAAAAGGAGAAGAAGAGGATTTTCTAAATCCTCAAACTTTTATTGTCCCCGAAGATTCTGATGTCACCAAATCAATAGTCGTAGAGCTCGAACATGTTATATTAATCGAGTACCAGCTCGAGCGAAAGGTATACCTAGGAATGGGATTAACACCCGAACTCAGGCAAAATCTTATTCAATTTCTTATTGATAACATATATTGTTTTTCTTGGTCCCATTTAGAGATGACAAGGATCCCACCAGAGATATCGACGCATCGGTTGGGCCTGGTCCCTAGGTTCAAATTAGTAAAGCAAAAGAGAAGACCCCGGTCTGAGGTAAAAGCACGCATTCATAAAGGACGAGGTAACTAAACTTCTCAAAATAGGGTCCATTCGGGAGGTGAAATATCCCGAATGGTTAGCCAATGTAGTCGTAGTCCCTACAAATGGGAACAAACTTAGGATGTGTGTAGATTATAGAGATTTAAACAAGGAACGCCCCAAATATTCTTTTCCACTACCTAACATCAATCACATGATCGACTCCACGGCTGGCCACGAGGTCCTCACTTTTCTCGATGCCTACTCCAAGTACAATCAAATTCAAATGAACCCGGAAGACCAGGAAAAGACTTCATTTATCACCAAGTGTGGAACATATTGCTATAATGTAATGCTCTCCGGGATTGGAACTTTGCCAAGTCATTGCTCCGTCGCTCTCAATCAGAAGCTTCCCTTAGCTGCGTTTGAGCAGTCTTGGCATCGGCCAGGTACACGGCTATGGACTTGCCAGCTGTGATCTTCGTCTTCTCTACCTCCTTCTTAGCTTCAGCAAGCTCGGCTTCAAGCTCCTCGATCCTTTTGACCTGGCTGAGTTTTTCTCTTTGACGCCCCGAAGTTGGACCTCGGTCGATGACAATTTAGCCACGAGATCCTCACTTTTCTCGATGCCTACTCTAAGTAAAATCAAATTCAAATGAACCCGGAAGACTAGGAAAAGAATTCATTTATCACCAAGTGTGGAACATATTGTTACAATGTAATGCCCTATGGGCTAAAAATGCAGGAGCTACTTACCAACGCCTAGTAAATAAAATATTCGAAGAACAAATAGGTAAGTTAATGGAAGTTTATATTGATGACATGCTAGTTAAGTCCCTATACGCAGAGGACCATTTGGCTTATTGGCAGGAAATGTTCAAGATTTTGAGGAAATACAACATGAAGATCAACCCTAAGAAATGTGCTTTCAGGTTCAATTCGGGCAAAAATCTAGGCTTCATGGTGTCGAATCGGAGGATCAAGATCAACCCCAATAAAATCAAGGCCATTGAAGATATCGCCGTCCTGGACAGTGTAAAAGTCGTGCAGAGGCTGACTGGAGGAAGATAATCAAAGGAGGGTCTTCAAATTGGCACTCTTTGATGTGCTCATACAAAGAAAACTGAGAAACTACGCAAGCATAAACCCGGTTGGCTCCGAAACATCCATTCTCCCAAACTGATTGGCCAAAGCCTGAACATCCATGGCTAGTAGCCTCTCTACTGCCGGTAAGTATGCCAAACTGCCCATACTCTCCACCTTTCTACTCAAGGCATCGGCTACCATATTGGCCTTCTCGGGATGATACAGAAAAGTGATATCATAGTCTTTCAGCAAATCTAACCATCTCCGCTGCCGCAAATTAAGGTCCTTCTACTTGAACAGATGCTAGAGAATGTGGCCATCAGTATAGACCTCACATGGAACACCGTAGAGATAGTTCCTCCAAATCTTCAATGCATGGATAATAATTTCCAATTCCAAGTCGTAAACTAGGTAATTCTTCTCATGAACTTTCAACTGTGGAGATACGTAGGCATTCACCCTGTTGTCTTGCATCAACACCGTGCCGAGCCTAATACGCGAGGCATCACAATACATAGTGTAATATCCTGAACCCGTAGGCAACACCAGCACTGGGGCTGTATCCAATGTAGTAAACCTCACCTAACACTCATTGCACCATCTAAAAGGAGCACCCTTCTGGGTCAACCTAGTCAAATATGAAGCAATGGATGAGAAACCCTCTATGAAACAGCGGTAATATCCGGCCAACCCAAGGAAGATCCAAATCTCAATAGTTGAAGACTATCTAGGCCAAATCCAAATTGCCTCAATCTATTTCGGATCTACCGTAATCCTCTCGCTAGAGACCATATGACCCAAAACGCCCACCAAGTAAGCTAAAACTCACACTTTGAGAAGTTTGCATATAACTTCTTCTCTCTCAAGGTATGGAGCACGATCCCCAAATGCTTCTCATGATCTTCACGACTACGAGAACACGCCAAGATGTCATCAATAAACATGATGATGAAAGAATCGAGATACAGCTGGAATAGATTGTTCATCAAGTGCATAAATGTTGCTGGGGCGTTGGTCAGACCAAATGACATCACTAGAAACTCGTAATGACCATACCTATTCCTGGAAGTAGTCTTTAGAATATCCAGATCCTGAATCTTCAGCTGATGATACCCTGACCTCAAATCAAACTTTGAAAATACTCTAGCGCCCTAAAGATGATCAAACAAGTCATTAATGCACGGTAATGGGTACCTGTTCTTCACTGTTACCTTGTTCAACTGCCTGTAATCAATGCACATCCGTATAGTACCATCCTTCTTCTTCACAAATAGAATCGTAGCACCCTCAAGGTGAAACACTCAACTATATAAAACCCTTACCAAGCAATTTCTGAAGTTGTTCGTTTAACTTTTTCAACTCTACTGGTGCCATATGATATAGTGGAATAGAAATGGGTTAAGTGCCCGGCACCAAGTCAATACCAAAATCGATATCCCTATGGGGTGGCAGGCCTGGTAGGTCTGCTGGAAACACATCTGGGAGATCTCTCATTACCAGAACTTACTCATTGGTAGAAGTGTTAGCACTGAAATCCCTCACAAAGGCTAGATATGCTTCACAGCCTTTCTCAATCATTCGATGTGCCTTAATTAAGGACACAACCCTGCTAGGAATATAGTCCAATGTACCTCTCAATTCCAACCGCGACAGTCCTGTCATAGCTAGTATCACAGTCTTGGCGTGACAATCCAGAATATCATGATAGGGAGACAACCGATCCATGTCCAAGATCACGTCAAAGTCCACCATACTTAGCAGCAATAGGTCAAATTTGGTCTCATAACCACCAATAACGACTAAACACGTCTCATAAATACAGTCCAAAATAATAGTATCTACCAACGGTGTGGACATATATACAGGAGCACTCAAAGAATCATGAGATATAACCAAATACGGAACAAAGTAAGATGACGCATCTGAATAAGTGTATCCCAGATCAAATAAGATTGATGCATTCTTATGACAGACCGGAACCATACCTGTGATAACAGTATCCAATTTAACTACCTTTGTTTTACTAGGAAAAGCATAAAAACGAGCATGGCCTTCCCCTTTAGGGCGACCTCTACCCGCCTGACCTCTACTACTGCTGGCGGTGCAGGTAGAGCGGCAACTGGATGAGCAACCATGACCTGCGAACCGTGTGGACCCTATAGAATTCGTGGATGTAGTCTTTAGAGGTGCACCCCTCCTAAGTCTAGGATAGTCACACACCATATGTTAAGTATCATCACACTCAAAGCAAAATCTTAGTGGGCGTGGCTGCTGAAGCTGACTCTGGCTTGGTCAGCTAGACTGACCAATGAAGGTACCCCGTGCAGGAGGTGCACTAGACAGTGGCTGAGCAAAATAGGAAACCTGCAAACTCAAAGCAGCCAGAGTACCACTAAAAGCTGGAAGTGTTGAATGAAGTTACCGACACACATATTGCCAGCCATGTCAGGCTGAAATTGTTGTGTGGCCACCATTAAATCCTCAAATACCTCGAAATCTCTTGGCCTTCCTATCCTCTCTCTCTCTCTCTCAGCCTTGCATACTCTCTAGTCTCCGGGCAATTTCTACCACCCGTTAAAATGGAGTATCCATCTCCAACTCTCGAGCCATGTTAAATCTAAGACCATAACTAAGCCTCGATGAATATGCAGACTCGTTCTCTGACTATAGAAACCAAGGCAGGTGTATGTCGGGACAACTAGCTAAATCTGATAACATACTCTGACACTGACATAGTCCCTTGGCGAAGCTGGTCAATCTCCGTGCGCCATACATCCAGAAGGGTCTGGGGAACAAACTCTATCGAGAACATCTCTGAAAACTAAACCCAAGTGAGTGGGGCTGTATCAGTTGGCCTACCATCCTCGTAAGCCTTCCACAACCGATACGGTGCTCCTGACAGCTGAAAAATACTAAACACAACTCTGGTCACCTCCACAATACCTATGGTGTGGAGAATACAGTGGCACTTCTCTAGAAACCCCGCTCATCCTCGGTAGATGTGCCAATGAATGTAGGATGATCATTGTGAGCACGTGATTTTTGCCCTAAGCAAATTATTCTAAAAGTTTCAAATAATTGATTTCTTTATTATTTTACAATTTTTGCGAATTTTGTTGAATTTTGTGTTAAGTGATTGCATGATAATTCATATGAAAATACAAAAATACGCACCTGCATTAGGGATTTTAATTTCACAATTTTAGTATTAATTAGGTATTAATTAGTTGTAGAACAAAATTTAAAAGAAAATTATAAAAATATATATATATATATATAGTTCCCTTGCACTTTTAATTGTTAATCGATTGCATTTTATCTTTAAATAGAATTTTAGGAGTTAAATAGTTTAATTTTGAATTATGCTAGGTCTTTGTTTTACATAAAATTAGGAAAAATAAAAATACAAAAATATAAAAAATGAATGCAAAAACAAAAGAAATAAAAGAAAAACAAAAAAAAAAAATAAAAGAAACAAAGAAAGGGAAAAGGTCACAAAAGGAAGGGCTGCCAAGATTGGGCTTGTTTTAGTTTCAAATCATTGAGGCCCAAATCATTTGTTAGCTAGCCCCAGCCCAAATCCATTCTCCTCTGCCCGGTCCAATTGCCCCATATTCAAAACGACGTCGTTTTGACGTCGTTTAATCTTGGCCATTCATCTTATCTCATCCAACGACCCTCGATTAATAAGCATAGTGCATAAAAATGTCTTAAAATTTGTCAATAACCCTAGACAGACTTTAACCTCCTCGTACCCCCTCTGTTACACCGGCATATCGCCGCCATGGTTTCGCCCTTCTCCACTGCCTTCCGCCCCATCGCCGCCGGCCAGAAATAGACATCGGCGGCGGCGCAACCCCAATCCACCCCAAATTTACACCCCTAAACCTCCTTAACCTCCTCAGACAGATTCTGACCTTGTTTTCCCTCAAATATCAACCCATCGTCTCAAATTTCAAATCTAAGATTCTGGCCAAAATCTTACTTTCTCCAAACTTTGCCAAATTAACCCCAAACCACCCCCTCATCATCCTCTCCTTAAACCCCTACTTACCTTCCTTCAAACGTCTTCCCATGAACTCGAATTTAAAAATCGAATTTCGAGCAGAACCCTAATTGGGGGTTGTTTGGTTTTTGGGCTGTAATAGTCTCTAATTACGTGTTTTCTCATGAAAATACCTAATTAGAGACAGTTATGGTCCGATTAAATTCAAGGAATCGTGCCGGTGTTCAAACCCTAATTTGGTTTCAAGGTGCTTCATCATTTTTTTTATTCCTGTGTTGTTTGTTTTCTTTTATCCTTACTCCGATTCTCTTTGTTCTCTTGATTGGTTTATAGTTTTGAATCTCGTCCGGTCCTAATTTTGGGTTATGATTCTGATTTTCTTTCTTAAATAAATTGATTAATGTGTTTCTCTTTTAATAATTATTTCTCGATAATCCAGTTAAAAAAATGTGTATGTGTTTTGATTCATCGGTTTAATTAAAAATTGTGTTAGGATCTTATGAATTTGATTCTGTGATTCTGCAATCCAATTTAGTTGATAGTTTTAAATTCCATGATGTGTTTTGTTTCCCCAAATGTGATGATTCTGAGAGACTGTTTCGATTTTAATTTTGGTTAAGAGAATTATTGGTTATAGCTGGAATCAGAATAGTTCATTAATTATAGTTAGATTGTAACTAAGGTGAAAAGGGCTGGGGTTCTTAGTTGAGATAAGGTTAGTAATTTTGGGGGGTTTAAAGGGTAGTTTTGGCATAGATAAAGGGTAGTTTTATTAGAATTAGTAATTTCAGAATTAATGCAAGGGTAGTTTAGGGATTTTAGAGATAGGAAAATCATAATAGAACCCCCTAGGACTTTCTAGAAGGGGTTTTAAACTGAAATTCACAAAATAGGTGAAGTTGCTTGTATAACAAGTCAGAAAATAAGGGGTCAAAATGGAAATAAAATAGGGACCAATGAGTAAAATGAAAATCTGAAGTTGCACCCTAAATTTACCTATAAGTAGGCATTCATTTGCCTTGTTTCACAAGTTGGAACCTCCAAAAAATTCCCCCCAAAACCTTTCTTCCAATTTCAGATTTCAATTTGAAATTTAAACTTTCCAAAATCCAAAAACATTAGAAAAATCAACAGAAAAAACTAAAAAAAATGAATGTTCTATTAGAATTCAAGTCAATTTTGATTTTTCTAGGGCTGAGTTGTATTTTCTAGTTTTCCTGAAACTTCAGAGGTTTGATAGGTTGATTTCTGGTTCAATTTTGAATAAATTTGACTGGTTTCGGGTCCAATTGTTGTAATTTTGGTTGCTGATTGGTTGAAGTGTCAAATTTGGGGTGATTTTGGGATGACTTGATTGGTTCTACTTGATTCCAAATCGTTCCTGGTTTTATACTTGTCACTGGTCTTGAGTTTAGTATATTTTGGGCTGTTGAACTATCTCTGGAATGTTGTTGCTTATTAGTTGTCGTGCTTGACCTCATTTTCTCTTTTATTTTGCAATCTCCAGGTATGTTCCTAGATTCAAAGTGCTGGAACTAAACTGATATGTAGAAACTCATTTGAAATCAAATAATGGAAGATTGAAGCTCAGACTATTTGATTCGTTGTAACTACATTGCTGCAGATTTGCTTACACTGTTGTTTAGTTTACTTTAATTCTCGTGCGGTTGGTTAAATTGGATTTCAGTAGTGTATAACTAGACAAGTCTTCCTGTTTTAATTTGTGGTTTGCTTGGATTGATCCCATGTTTCTCATTAGATCATGAGAACTATGTAAATAGTATTGTTGTTTAGTTCGTGATTCAGTCATAAATAATGCACTTCCTGTTTCCAATAGTTAGATTCTAATAATGCAAAATGATTAGGCTGCTTGTTATTAAAATCAAGCTTTATTTTAATTCTTCATATTGTAAATTCACCAGAAATCAACTGTATAGGCCCATTTAGTATGAATCAAGGCTCACTTAATTAGTATCATTTATATTTGAATATGTGCATTGTTTTCCATTGGTTGTAATTTTGAACATTCGCAGAAGGGGTAAATGTTTAAGCTAAATCTCGAGCTTGCCAACTCTAGATGATTCGATCCTTTGATCACCCCTGGCAGCTTGATTTGTTTCGACTGTTTGGGCTGGCATGAAGGCCCACCAGCGACAATCAATTCTCACGCAGAATTACGGCGCCATTCTAAATTGGGCCTGCTTCAGAAGTTTCAATTCAAGGTTTAGTATAATGTTAATGAGTTAGGATTTTTTTTAGAGACAAAACAAAACCTAGAAAATCGTAGTTGCTTTAGGCTTTCCCTTTTAATAAAATAATGAGACGAGCCTCGCCAAATAAATTACAAATTGTGGTGCCCTCAATAATTGCTATAAAAATACTTAAACTTCGGGTGGACCGTTTAGCGAATTTTACGGTTTTACCCAAAGATAATAAACGTGTAGTTGCTTTAGGCGCATATTTTTAATAATATTACTTTCCTAAATACGGATGCACATTTATGTGACCCAAATCTAAATCTCAACGAAGTCGAAACGTGTCAAAAGCCACGGGTGCACTGGTGCGACGTGGTTCGAGATACATTTTCACGACATTGCAATTCTTATTAAAAATAAATATATGATAAAGCGGGTTAATAATAAAAGGCACATAGGTTAGAACATGTTGTGAAATCAGATAAAATCAAATACAACAGTTGAGCGATCGTTCTAGAACCACGGAACTCGGGAATGCCAAACACCTTCTCCCGGGTTAACAGAATTCCTTACTCAGATTTTTGGTTCGTGGACTGTTAACAAAGTCATAATTTTCTTGGTTCGGGATTCAACCGGTGACTTGGGACACCATTAATCTCCCAAGTGGCGACTCTGAATATTAATAATAAATCCCGCTCCGATTGTCCTTTAATTGGAAAAACTCCTTTTATATACCCTTTAGGGGGAGTAAGTGTAAAAAGGAGGTGTGACAGCTCTGGCGACTCTGCTGGGGACACAAACTCAGAACTTTGGTTCACTGTTTAAGAATTCGAGCTCGGAATAATTGTTGTATTTGTTTATATCTGATTTTCCTACATGTTTCATGCCTACTGTGCTAAATGTTTTACCGTTTTGATATTATTTGAACTGTAAATATAAACTGTGCCGAAACCCTTCTCTTCTCACCTTCGGGGATGTGCTTACTGGTTGAGACTCCCTATTCTGTTAGTGTCAATACACTGAAATAACAAAGAGGCCGGACAAGTTACTAAGCCGGACGATCCCGCGGGTCCCCGGTACGTAGCCCCCTCCTTGGTTCGAGTTGTCCGCTTGGGTACATAGTCTAGAACACATAACCAGGTTTTGAACTTAGAATACGGGCGTTTATTTGCATCACATGCATATGACTTAGGGGACTCAACACAGGGGTTGGGTCCGTCTAAGACAGGTAACCAAAAATGAAAACACCACCATGATGCATTTTACGTGTTGCATTTATTTGTTTCGGGCCCGCATGCTGACTCGTTTTTGAACATTGAAAATTTTGAAATTGAGAAAAAAAAAAGATAGGAATAGTAGCGTAAAGAATCAATTGTTTAGTTTTAGAAAAAAATCGATGCCCAAATGCTGTCAAAACTCTGTCGAAATTTCGCGAAAAATTGAAAAAAATGGAAATGTTTTGTTTTTAATAGTTTGTTTTACTAAAAGCAAAGAAAAAATATAAAAAGAGTCTTTTGGAAGTTGTGCACAGAAAAATAAAAAGAAAAAGAGTCATGAAAAATGAAAATGAAAAAGAGTATTGCTTTTGCAAGTAGTTTTGTTAGTTGTTTTTGAAATGCCAAAAAATAAATAAAAAATAAAAAAATAAAGCGTCTTGTTTTAAAATAGTTCATTAATTTGCCCGAACTACGCTGGTTTGATTCTTACCGGTTGTGAGATACGTAGGCAACCCTCATCGGGTCCAACCACCCCTTTTGCAAAAATAGCCAAAAATACCAAAATTTTAATTTTTATCCAATAAGTCAGGTGACGCCATTCTTGTTGAAAAAAATAAGTCGAATGCCCCCAAAAGGGCGTCGGAAGGTTGTTTGTGCAAAAACGACCATCCTAAGTCATTTCCCAACGGTTAGCGGGTACAGCCTTAAAATCTTCTCCTCAAAGTGCTGAAAGGCCGTATCGGTAAAAATGGGCTTTATTTTGGAAAATTAGAATTGAAAAAAAAAATAATAATAATAATAGTGTCTTTTTCTTTTAGGTCATAAATAAGTGATTAAATCACCTTAATAAATGTGCAGGATGAGCACGACTCAAATTGAACCTTTCTCAATCATGAATAACATCCCTTTGGAGTTACGTCTGTGGTGGAATGATTTAGGAAGCGAAAGGCAAGATGAAGTTAAGAAATATTTGAAAGGGCTTACCGGTTTGCTAGAAATTGTGCCTCGGGGAGATATTATCAGAGCACTAGTGACGTGTTGGGACCCGGCACACAATGTGTTCCATTTCTCAGACTTCGAGCTTACCCCAACACTAGAAGAAATGGCTGGGTACATCGGGAAAGATGAGGTTCCTTTAAAAGACAAATACTTAGTGGCCCCGAGAACTGTAGCCGTGCACAGATTTTTAGACTCTCTGAAGATACGTAGAATGGTTCACAATGCAAATCTGGCAAATGGCTTTTGCACCCCACACTTTATATACCATAGATATGGCCACATCGGGGGGTTCAATAACCCGG
>MDKF010897321.1:0-13286 GCA_026770625.1 Nicotiana glauca
TTGTATTAATATTTTGTATATTGTATTGTTATTATTTGTGATTTTGTATTTTTTGATTTTATATTTATTTTATTACTTTCTGAATTATTTTATTATTTATTTTATCCTATTATTATTATTATATTTTTTTATTTTCTTAGTATTTGTTCTACCATTTTTGACATTTTCCTAATTAATTCCCTTTTGTGTATTGTTCATCCAGTTTACCAATATTGGTATCTCACATGAGTCACAATTTATTGTAACGAAAATTATTTATTTTGATTTTGGAATTCTTTACTTGGGGTAAAAATCACGTGCTCACACATACGTTTAGGGAGTGGTGGTCGGTGAGGCATTTAATACCGGAGAGGAGCTTTATCATCAAAGACTTTCTACCCCACAACCCTGACGTGCTGAGACAATTTAGAACTATACCGGGCTGGGAGATATTTCTAGAGAAGTGTATTGCGCAAATGAATATATGGTCAGGGAATTCTATTGTAATGTGGCCCACATCATCAAGGGTTCCAAAGTGACCATGGTCCAAAAATAAAAGTTGTTGTTCGATGGGCAGTCTCTGAATGAATATTTGGGCTTCAATGAAGAGGACAAGACCCTATATCTGGCGAAGTTGGAGATGGGTGAGGGGTTCGTCCATGGTTAGCCCAGTACTTGGAAATCTCAGGTACGGTTCCTGAGTGGTTGACTGCGGGGGTAAAAATACTGAGGGGGACCCTAGACATTGAAGCTAAGGGTTGGGAGACCTTCGTTTGCAGCAGGTTGGACCCTACCACACATGACCAGACTTTTCCTATCCATCGGGTTGTGTTGGTTGCATCGATCATGGCAGGATATCCCATCAATATGGGGAATGTGATGTCTCGCATCATCTCTCTTATGGGTGCAGAGGCTAGCCGGAACTACCCTTTCCCCAACACTCTCTCTACGTACTTCCAAGATTTGGAGGTGGAAAAGAAGGGGTATGATGTCAAAGCCAAACCAGTGGCTCCATTCTCATGGTACAGTTTGAGAGGGCCAGAAAACCTCAAGGACAAGAACTACAAGCCCCCATGCTTCTGCCCTAACTGGCCAGTCTGAAGAGCCAGCTGTGGTAGAGGCCTCCACTGAGCCTGCCTCCATAGCTGCTAACATGCCTCCGGGACCTTCCACTACTGCAGACTTGCCTCCTGGTCCTTCCACTTTAGCTGGCCCAGATATTCCATCTTCCCGGGCCCATCCTATCATAGCCCACCGACTGAGCCATACACTTCAAAGCCTAAACAACTGGATGTATACTGCTTCATCCAAGTTGTCCACTTTGACCTCCACCATTGCAACTCAGTCGGCTCCTCCGCTAGTTCAAGTCCCACAGTCTATAGAGGATGCTTTGAAGTAGTTACTTCACAACCAGGAGAAGATCCTCAGCACCCAGGCCGAGTTGCTGAAGGTAGTGGCTTCACATGGCAAAGCTCTAAAAGAGCTTGCCAAAGAGCACAAGAAGCTGCGTAAGACACAGGCTTCTAGGGAGTCCGTGAAGGAGATAAGGGCGGATGTAGAGAGACTGAAGGCAGACCATCTACCTTTAGATTTATTATTTTAGGACCCAGCTTCAACAACAGTCCCACCAGCAGCCACAGTTTCGGAGTGACACAGCGGCCTCTTAAGAGGAAGAGGACTATCCTGAGAGCAGATGATGCTATCATCCTGTTGGCAGACCCACCAGAGGCTTCCTCCAGTCAGCCACAGGATATACCAAAACCACAACCGGTCCAGGTCCAGTCCCAGGTCCCAGCAGCGGAGCAGCTGGAGACCGGGAACCAGTCTGAGGTTCCCGAGCATACTGAAGACCCAGGGACCACTCATATTCCTATGTAGACAGATGAGGCTTAGGGAGTCTTCATATCCCTTCATTACTTTTTTTGCTTATTTTTGCTTTAGTTGGCATTAGGAACAATGCCAACTTCTATTCAAGGGGGTGTGCACTATTTATCCTTGGATGAATGTGTGTGTGTATATATATATATACTGATTTAGTTTATGCTTTCTTTGACTTTCACTTAGTCTGTATATAATCTTATATTTAGTTCCTTTTATCGTACTTTTTATCTTTCCTTTGGTCTGTATGTAAAATTACATTATTGTATATATTCATACCCCGTTGTATATTCTAATCCCCTATTGTAAATATTCAATCTATTTTCCCGTTGTATATTCTAATCCCCTATTGTAAATATTCATTCTATTTTCTATTTTCGTAAAAAAAAATTCATTTTTAGCTTCATAAATAGGCTCGTAGCCTTTTGATTTGTTTTTGGTGCTTTCAATAAGACCTTGGTTTTCTTACTTCTACGGTTCTTTCCAAGGGTGGAGTATTGTATGAACCGGGTGGCTCTTCCCGATGATGGATGGCGTGACCACATTCTTAAGGGCTTGAGTCCGTTTTTGTTTTCTTTTTGTTTTTGGTAGCTTATAGTTAAGGGTACCTCAAGGAAAGCTTCACTTGGGCCTAGAACATTTGCTTTTGATCCCATGGTCAAAGACAAAATATAGTGTTTAGGATGGTGAAAGTTGTGTCCTTGAGACTCTTGCATTGGCCGATAATTATCAAGTGGTTTTTTGGGACTATTTTGTGCTCAAATCGTATCTAAGGTCGTTATGGGCCCTCAAATCGATGTCTTTAGCAATCCCCTAGCGTGTGTGGTGATAAATCGAATTGCGAGTCCAAGTCCTGAGCCAATGGTGTAGAACTTGCCCCGAATGTTTGTTGAGGCAAAATCCTAAATGGAAGTTGACTTGAGAAGTGATTATAGGCTCTCCTTGATCCAAAATGACATTTTGAACAATTCCATAGCCTACCAATAATATGATACCTAGTTAATCATTTTGAGCCTTAGACCTTCTTCTTTCAAGAACCATGTTACAAGCCTATACCCATTCTAAAATATATCCTCTCTTGGCACCCGTTTCTTCCTTGAGCACATGGAAAAAGTATAAGTTTGGGGGCAGAGACAAGGATGACAACAAAGTGGTAAAAGGCACAAAAGTGAAGAAAAGGAAAGTCAATGAAAAATAAAGGAAAGCAAAAGACAAAAGGAATGCTCAATGTGAAAAAGAATTAAAAAACAAGAGGGATTCAAGAAAAGCAAAAGAAAGAAAGGTGTGGAAAGTTGAAAAAAAAGGAGAAACGGTTTGAAGTGCATAAGAAAGAGTGACATTGTGTCTCTTTAACCCATCAGAAGGAAGTGAAATGACTCAAAGAGTCAATAGAATTGTGGAAATGAATCAAACTAAGTGCTTAAGGGAAGATTTAACCCACTTGAATAAAAACATGTCCTACCCTTACCCAAAAGCCTTCACAATGACTCCACAAAAGTCCTATATGATCTTGAGTTGAACAAAGCTTACATTAGTGGATACTTACATGAGGGTCAAACATATGGTACTTAGAGCCGGACTTTTGACTTTTTCTTGAGAGAGAAGAGAGAAATCCCATTATCCTCGATTTGTGTGTCAATACTCTAAAAAGGTGAGGTTTGCCTAGGGATAGTTGAGGATGTGTGAGTTTGGGTTCCACAATGACCAAAGTAATTGAGACAGTTCTTTGATGCAATGAGTCAGCTTTTGATGCTCTTGTGTTACACTTGACTTTAGTTATAAATTGTTACAAAATAGTCCCAAAAGGCTCATAAGTGTGCTTGATTGTAGGTTTGATCGACAAAGTGAAGAAATGTCAAGGATCGGCTCAAAAAGGGAGTGAAACCTGCTGAAGTATCAAAGAGGCAAACTGAGGGCAAAAAGGCCTAGTGCGGCTACATTCGACTTTGTGCGGTCTGCACTAGGTAGATTCAGAGAGTTAGCAAAACCAGGCTTCAAGCAATACAGCCGCCATTCATATGGCGCGGTCCGCGGTGAATGCTCCACGATTTCACGGCCATTTTGTGCGGTCCGCAGAGTAGAGATTCAGAGAGTTGAAATTGCCAGATTCCAAGACTTTGCGGTCCGCGGTCATCTTTGTGTGGACCGCGCTATCTGCCTCCACGGTCGCGATCCGCAGAGCCCAACTTCAAAGAGCCAAGTTTTGAAATTCAAGAGCCTTGTGCGGCCGCGGTCCATTTTGTGCGGCCCGCACTGACCCCGCAGGGGTATTTTTGTCCAATTTTTCCTGCTTAGTATAAATAGAATATTTTACCATTTTTAGGTCATCTGTTATCTTCAAAACTAAGATGCGCTCGTGCGAACACCTTTTGTATCCATTTTTGGCATCTTAGCTTCAAATTAACGATAGATTCTTGTAATTTAATTTAGCATTTAGTTATTATGTCTTGTTCTTCATCTATTTCTGCTTTTTCTTGTTCAAGCATGAGTAGCTAAACCCATTAGCCAGGCCGTGGCTCAACCCTAGTATGGGTAATTGATGGGTGTTGCCATCTAGGGTTAGATTGACTATGGGTGTTTGCTATTTGGGTTGATTTTATGTTTTAATCTATGAATTTGTGGTTGAAAATACTGATTTGTGCTTTGTGGATTTGACTCTTCTTGAGAAAGATAGTTTAAGTCTCCAAAACTAACACAACAAGGAATTGGGATGGGCTCATGAGAAATGATAGTCCCAATTAATGGGTTAAACCTCGAGAGAGTAATCCCCCTAGTTGTTTGATCTAATTTGCCTACCTATTTTGTCTCGAGAGAGTCAATTGGGCAAAATCACTCTCTCTAACGAGAGGTGTGAGAGTGGGTAAAATTGTGCAATGGTTATAGCACCAATTATGTCAATTGAACCTTAGTAACATTTACCCGTCAATTAGCCACCTAGGTGATGTCACGACCCTGTCGATGCCCCCCTTTTTCTAAGGCAAAATCGGGTTTATAACATTTGGGCGGACAACCCTTTTCCTTTTGGGAATTGGGTTTGAGATTTAGAAGAGTCACCACCTAATGATTAAGAGCATTAGGACACTAAGAAAAAAATAAGTAAATAAAAAATAGAGAAGAACCAGAGAATGGGTAAGGGCTTGAAATTATCTTTGGGGGGAAGGTGTTAGACACCCCCAAGATCCACTAGTGTGGTTTCCGGCCATGCTACAATTGTGACTTTAAATGTAACAATAAATAAACATACAAGACAACTTTCACATAATGATTGCAAACAAAGGGGAGTGTAAAAGTTAAATAAACATGCTGAAGTTTGGGAATAAGCGATTTCATAATTATTTAAAGAATATACAAGTGCAGAAAAATGGGGGTCAAATAATTGGTACAAATAATCAAACAAAGGAATGAAATGGGGCGGGAATTTGGAAAAAAGAACAGTGCTGGGAATTAAATAACTAAAAGAGATTTTTAATGATTAAAGTAAAAGACAGAGTTTAAAAGAACTGAAAAAACTGACAGTTTTAAAAATTTTGAAAAAAAGAAGAAGTAAACACATAAAGAGGGAGGGGGTCCTAGGTTTATAAATAACATAGATCACCCCATGCAACACCCGGTTACCATTTATACACGTAGTGTTATTGCGCGATCATCATAACCATGTCTACCATTTTTCACCCCGTTAAGGTACTAAATCACGGAATGGTCTCGTTACTTATTGCATGCTACTACCCTCCCCAATCCTATTAGTCCCGAAGGCATTTGGGACTACTAATGGTAAAAGGGGGAAGGAGTTGGGGGCTCCTTTTAAGAGTTTAAAAGGATAAAAATCTAATGCAACAAACGAAACACATAATGCAGTTAGAGGAAACACATAGCAGATTAAAGGCTCAAATAGGCCTTCTCACTTAAAGAAGCAAATTATCTAGCATGACTTCAAATACTGGTTATAGTCTGTATTAAATTAAAGCATTAGGACTGGCAGTTTTATCACATATTTCTCAGATAAGAAGTCCGAATTAGGCATTGTCTGGTCATAGTTTATCAGGGACTGACGCAGTTGATTAATTACCTGCTGGTTTGCCTAGATGAGGCATATAAGCATGATATCTATAAATGCAGTAGGCGTACTAATTTTAAAGAAAGGTTAATGGTTTTATAAACAAAGCTTTGCAGATTTTAAATAATCTTGCTACTGATTTTAAACTCGTAGGTGAAATTGACGAAGCTGATCAACTGATTACATCCTATAGGCATGATTTCTAAGCGTTGTTGGGTTTAAGATGACTACATGAGTGCAGGAGTCCTATAGGCATGGTATCTACGATGAAGTTGATTATTATTAAACCTTTGATTATTTGCTTAATGAAAGATGTATATGCCGAGGTGCAGAAACAAAACTATATGATTTTCTATATGTCGATACTCATAGGCATGGTTTCTAGTAATGAAGCAATCTTATAGGCAAGATTTCTACGTGTAATGCATAACTTATAAGCAGGATTTCAAAATGCGTAAGCGCATAAACTTATACATGATTTCTATATGCAGAAACTTATAGGTAGGAGTTCTATATGTTATGCATGAATGCAGAATTTGTAAATAGTAATCCCTACGAGCATGTTGTCTACCCATATGCATAAATAAATGACACTCCCTTTTTCACTAGAACCCCATAGTTATTACAAATTATTACAGACCCGATTGAATCAAGAAGGATAAAAAATTACATCAGAAATTAAAGCTACAATCAAACAGTCTAATTCAGACTCAAGGTCTAACAATATGAGATAAACCAACTTCTAAAGATCAGATTTCCAAAGCCTTTCTCATCTTTTGGGTGTGTCAAAGTTCTAAGGGGATTCATGAACCTTAGGCAGTGCGTACAGCCAAATACATTTGCAGGATCAGATTATAGTGCGGTGTGAAAGGGCCAGCCCTCAAATGTCCAAGTATAGAGGGAACTCAAGGTTCCCAAGGCAAGGCTCATAGGAGGGGGGCAGAACTTAGAGTCTAAGAGTAAGTGTAAGTGCAATAAAGATGGAATTAGGTAAGGCCATGACAGGCTAGTAGTCATGCCCAGCAATTAGGATGATGGCACACCCCTAACCAACCTGTTAGATAAATTTGGGAGTTAGGACCCACTGATGGTCAGGTTCAGACCTGGGCAGTAATTTGGATACTGCCAGGCCATGAACTTTAACTTAGCACATAGAAGGGAATGGGGGTATGGGGATTTTATAAAAAGCAGCAAACATAAAAGAAAATAACATGTTTAATACAGAATATGAACAACAAAATAGGCAAGAACATGGCAACTGTAAAGTAAACACATAGGGAAGGAGCTGAAATCAAAATTGAGACATACCAGTTTCAGGGAAAACAAATAAATAAAACAGCAGTCTTGAAAAAGCCAAATTGCAAGCAGAGCAGTACGACAAGTCTCAGAAGAGAGTAGGGAATTGAAAGAGTATTGTGGTTGAGAGTATGTGTGAGAGAGTATGAGTGTTGAACTTTAGGATTCAGAAGATCAAAGTTCTAAAGTTGTAAAGTGTTGTAAAAGTTGTTTCAATGCAGAAGGGCCAAACCCCTTTTATAGTGCAGCAAATAAGAAAGAAAAAGGTAAGAAAATAACATTGTAATCAGTCTCCCTTTAGCTAAAGGATTCTGATTTCAAACGGGTAAACAATTAAGGAAATGGATTTGAAAAAAATATTTTCCTAGCAGTATAATAAAGGGTAAGTACATAGAAGCTATTTAAGACAACAAACCAATAGTACACGGTTTGTAAAAAAAGGAAAGTGAATCAACCAGTAAAATTGAAATTGCATGCCTTTACTCGAATGAATCAAGTCGAGAATAGGGTAGAGAAAGGTTCAATTAGGGAAAATCAGTAACAATCAAGTAAACACCATTAAAGGAATTAGAAATTAGTTAGTAGTTGGCAAAAACTTTTTGAAAGAAGAGTTCTCATATATAAAGCACACAAATATGTGAATCAAGAAGAGACTATCAAGTTATTTAGAAGATAGTCTAATCAAAGAAAAGTTCAAAATCATAAGCAAAGAGATACTGGTTCAATTTGCAGACTCATAGTGAGTCTGAGAATCCAGGGTCACAAAGTGGAACCCTAACTCGAACACAAAATCGAAATCGTCAAAACAAATCCCCAAATCACAGGGTTTCAAAATTGAATCAGACATGGAGATGAGAAAGCAAACCATTTGTTTCAGAGTCTCAACAAAACAAGTATGATAGCATGTTTGAACGACAAACGAAGAAAAACCATGAAGAACATACTTAGGAAAACTCGAAACCTAAACAAGTTCAGAAGAAGGAGATGATACGAACTTGAACACAAGCATATGAAGCATGTAAGAACATGAACAGAGTCCAAAAATCAAATTACTTAATGGTAAACACACATAGTAAAAGAGTAAAGAAAACATAACAGAGATTAACAGGAGTAACATGCATAGTAGAAAAGAAAAGGGTAGAAGACAGTACATGCGTAATAAAAAGAAATCACACGAGCAGGGTATGGACAACCGCACATAAAGCAAAGAAGAAATTAGAAAGATTTTTTCCAAAAAATCCTTTTAGAAACCCTAAAATCGGAGAGAAACGATTTTGAAAAGAAACTTTTGGGGAAAATACTTTAGATGGAAAGAAAAACATAGATACAGTATAAATCTAAGCAAACAACAGTGAAAGAACCTCGAATAGCTTAGGGTTTCAGAGAAACCCTAGAAATGAGAAAGGCTTGGAACATGTCCGATCTTGAGTCAGAGAGGTCAAGAATCAGGCTCCTGAGTCTTGAATATGTCGGAGCATGGCCGGAGAAGCCATGGAATAAAATATCGGAGAATATCGGAGGGAGAACCATCGAGGTGAGCTTTCCAAACCTCGAACACCTAAGGTATAATGGTGGAGAGGGTGAGTAGAGACCATCCATGGCCTAGGAATCCATGGATTCCGATGAAAACATGGTGAAATAAGATAGGAGGAGGCTAGGGGCTTTAGAGAGTTTTTGAGAGGGTTTGGGATTCAAAGGCGGTGGGCCAGGTGAGAATAAGGGATTAGGGTAGGTCTTTGGGGTTAAAAATGGTAAGGGAAATTTGTGATCGTTTATCGAAATGATCAACGGCCTGGATCAATTAATGGGAACCAGGAAGGTTTTAAATATTAGGTCGGGGCCAAGTTAAAATTGGAATTGGGCTGATTAAATTGGGATAGAACTGGGTCGATTTAAGGGCTATAATTGAAATGAAAT
Organism: Nicotiana glauca; assembly: GCA_026770625.1. NCBI lineage: Eukaryota > Viridiplantae > Streptophyta > Magnoliopsida > Solanales > Solanaceae > Nicotiana > Nicotiana glauca. The sequence continues at coordinate 9,125 of MDKF010897321.1, forward strand.
GGGACTGTAATTGAAAAGAATTGAGGCTAAATGTTAAATAGCAAGTTTTACCCTTTTTATTTATAAAAAAATAGTAAAATAATTTTAAAAACTTATTTAAAAGCACTGACCCAATTAATAATATATAAATATTAGTTTAAAAATGCTGGAACCAATTTTATAATTATAGAAATTCTATTACTCTTAAAATAGTCTAAAATTGCAATTGTATGTAATTTAGCTTTAAAAATACCAAATAAATTCTTAAAAATATACAAATATCACCTTAACTATATTTTGGTGTAAATACGAGAATAGAATAGGTCATTCACAAAAATGATAATCTTTGGGAATAATTATTGGATTTTATACTACTAAAATAGACAATAAATTTATTTTGAAAATCCTTAAAATTATGTAAAACACCAAAACACTTGGGCATGCTTATATATGCATGTACATTCTATTTTGAAAGTATTTTGTATATGCAAAATTATATAGGGAAAAATTGGGTATCAACAGACCCTATTGCCCTTCTTCCCATTAGATATAACTTTAGCAATTATCTTGTAGCATAGTCTAGCTTTAATTAGTAGATTAATAATAGTAGTTTATAATTGAGAAACCCAAAAATGAAGAGAAGATCATTTAAGAGCACACATGCAATTCCATTCTAAGTAGATACCCGAATTCCCTTCTAGCTCTCTGAGGATTTGATCCCGACCCTCATATCGGGTAAAAGCTATTGTGACCCTCTTCTCCTATGTTTTAGTAGCGTGGAGTTGGCTGTGATCAGATTCACTTGTGGTGATCATGATATTTGATGAAGCGATGTGGAAATCGCACCCGGCTGGGCGGGGTTTCCTTACCAGCTGCAATTTGTTAAACCTGGTTCCATTAGAGGTTCCTCGAGGATGCTGCCCTTGGGCTATCTCCATGCCGTTGTGAGTTAGGTTGCACCTCTAGTCATTCCTTTCAGTTGTCGCGCATGGGTGATATCTCCATCTTCTTTGCATCATCTTCTTTGCTGGGGGTCTGCTCGGATATACCGAGCTCGATAAGGTCCCCGGATGGTTCCGTGTGGTTTTGATTCAAGGCTGACACCGAATGCAGTTGTTCAACCAGCCCTCAATCAGATACCTAATATATCTTTGCTTAAAATGTCCTGGAGCTGTTGGGTGTGCCTTGTTTAAGCTTCGGGCGAAGTCCTGTGCTGTCCAACCATTCGAAATTAGGAGCAATCTCATTCGTCCTATCAGGGAACGGGGTGTGGCTCTTCGAGATATTTCATTACTTCCTTGTTCGACCTTGGGTGTGCTAGGACTTTTTGGTATTTTTTTGTTGATACGGGTGTGCGCTTCCGCAGAAGACCATGCTGGCATGGCGAGCGAGTCCGTAAGGCCAGATGCCAGGCAGCGGTTTGGCGTCACGGTTTACTTCGGGAGAGTGTCTTCAAGGTTCCTCAAAGATAAGGGCTTGTACCCGTCGTCTCGGGGATATCGTCTTCAAGCAAGCACACGAGGGTTGTGGAGTGCCCGTAGGGAGCCAAGGTCCAGTCACATCTGGGGAGTTCTGGTGTTCCTTGTTTCTGCGGGGCGAGTTTCGGTATTGTTCCCCCGAGAGGGGATTTTTATGGAAACTCCTAAGAACCTAATCTGATCGTTTTGAGGAGATTCCCTAATGTCTCTACCGTGCGGGGGTCGGTTGCCGGTTCGTCATCATTTGACCTCTCAGATTACGGCACATCGTAAGAAGATGTCGCTATTACTGTTGCATCGGGAATGTCCGGGTGATCTCGCAGCTGGGCGATGGCCAGTTGTTGTTCCTGCAACATTTCAAGGATGATATGAAGATTAACTTCCCATTCCAACTGGGCCGGGGTTTTTAGAGCTTTCTGTTGGTCAGCGGGTTGTATGATATCGTTGATGTGTGGGGCTTCGTCAACTTGTCGTGCGCCTCGCAAGCCCGCGTCCACTTGACTCAACCCAAATGCGTTATTAGGGTCCTGTGGCATCACGTCAACTGGTAAAAAAGCCATACTACTTCCGTCATGGTTCTCGGGGTAGTCATTCTCGATTTTGCTCACCGAGCCATACATTAACCTAAAATTGAAAGATCTTGGACAAGAAAAGAACGAAGGATAGCGTGCGTTTATGTGATCAAACCAGCAATAAAATAATCACTATTATTTTTAGCCCCACGGTGCGCGCCAAATTGTTTACCGTGAAAATGGTAACAATAAATAAATTTATAAATAGGATTCTAAAAATACGTAATCTATTCCCAAGCTAGTTTTGAGGGCAGTTTGTATTAAGATTACGAAGTATAATGATAGAACTTAGTTAAATTGAGGCAGTAAGCAAACTGAAGGGGCCTGCGGCCGGACATGGAGTAGGTCGACGGAGGCCTAGGGACCGAGGCTCAAGCCAAGATCATGCTATCGGGGATAGTCGAGGAAGTTATAACAATAGAAATACGATTAAGTAAGGCTCTTTATGGCCATTGCACAGCTAGACGGGCGTAGAACAAGAAAATAATGAATGCGAGGTGGCCTCGGGCCAATGAGAACAAATGCCTTAGAAGAAAAGAGAGAGAGAGAGAGAGAAATATTATTGCACTTATGGAGAAATGGAGCAATATCCCACCCTTTACAAGGTGGAGAGAGTCCCTTTTATATAGGAGGAGAGTCTCGGTTACAAGTATATGAAGAATAAATGCAAAGTACGGTGATGAGATAGATTGACATGATGCCATAACATAGGCTCTAGATAGGTTGGGTCTGTCAAATATAGCCATGCACCTAGAGGGCTTCTTCCTCTGTCCTGGCTTCATCCTTTGTTTCCTCCGAATCGGGCTTCGATGAGCCCCGAGGTCAAGGACGAGATAACAAGCTCCTACCCTCGAAACCCTGAGGCATGCTTCCGGAATGTCTTGACAGCGGGTAATTAAGTCATCTAATTTCACCGTGCACAGAAGCACAGTCATGATCAACCCAAACATGTGAGACGCATGTGAAGGAGATAAATCTAACTTATCAGAAGTAATATCTCCTGATTTGATCGAAAAATTTGCATATTGGATAAGGAGAGAAAGACTCCTCATAAGAAGAGAACTCAGTTTAGGAAGATGATAGTGTTAGAGTATGAGATCAACTAGAACTCTTCTACCATAGAAGAGCAGATCTGTATCCCAGTCAATCTCTAATTACTAACCTATTAAATATCAGTGTTGTTCTCAGTTATAAGAAATACACAAAAACATAGAAGTTAAACGTAAATTGAGAGCAAAACAGCAAGGCAATTTTGCAAGCAATTTATGTGTGATTCAAACATGCAATCCTGATGCTACTTAAACAAGATAGAAGAACTAGTTCCAAGCGCCTATCTTTTATTCTAGTTCAATTGTAGTAGGTGATTTTACATTGTACCTTTCAGCTTTTATAGAAGCAATTGTATTAGGTACTTAGAGTATTCAAGTTAGAGTTAACTTGAAGTTGTTGCAACAGTTGAGGGTGTGTGCCAGAACGGGATTAGTGTTAATCCTAAGTTTACAAAAAAGTTTTTGTATATGCAGTTTTTGGCTCAGTGATTTTAGTGGAAGTTTGGGAAAATCCTACCGAGTATTAGGTCGTAGTTTTTTCACCTTTTAAGCTAGGTGTTTTTCACGTAAAAATCTTTGTGTTCTTTATTTTCTTTACTTATTATACCACAAACAGTAGCAGTTGGACCACATAAAAGAACTAGGTCCTTCTATAATCTAGTTAAGCAAAAATTTGGTACCACAAAAATAACCCCTCCCTTCTTGTGTGGTATTGAAGTATAAATCATCAGATTGCTTGAGCTCAGCGAAGCTAAGTTATATGGTACTAATTTGGTGAATGATGTCTTGGAAAAAGTAAAGTTTATTCAGGAGGGACTTCACATAGCACAGTCTAGACAAAAGAGTTATGCGGATTAGAAGGCACATGATTAATCATTTATGGTGGTCGAGAAGGTTCTCTTAAAGTCTCACCGATGAAGGGGATCATGAGGTTCGTGAAGAAGGGCAAGTAGATCCTAAGTCTTATATCTCCATTTAAGGTATTGAGGCGAGTTGGTGTAATGACAAAACCCGTCATTTATTGCATTTCAGCCCCGTTATCCCCGTTATATGTTTCCCCGTATGTTAATATGCGTGTTTGGTG
>MU769472.1:0-86537 GCA_026770625.1 Nicotiana glauca
AATAAATTATTCACCCAAAATGACGAGTTTTGGGAATAATTATTGGATTTTATAGTACAAAATAGGTCATAAATTTGTTTGAAAAATCTTTAAAAATTTTGGAAAAATACCAAAACCTTTGGGGATGCTTATATATGAATATACATGCTATTTGTGAAAGTACTTTGAGTATAAAAATATATAGGGAAAATTGGGTATCAAGAGGATAAATACATAATAGTTATTTAAGGAAAGGCTTTTGATAGTACACGATCATGCAAATTAAGGAAAGGAAATCAATTGATAGCCAAGCAATCAAGGATCGAAATTTTATGTGAATGAACCAAGACAGAAAAAGGTGAAGGTAGGCTTTTCTTAAGAAAAACAATACAAATCAATTAACCCAAAAAAAGGATTCTGATTCGAACACAAATTGGAAAACCTTTTGAAGAAAGATTTTAACACATATAAAAGGGGTTGTCATGCTAATAAAAAAAGTTGATACACAAAAGGATTCAAACTTATTATATGGATCCAAAGTGAATTTGAGAGACTACAGGGCTCGAATAGAACCCTAGTCCAAATATACAAGACCACACTCTTCAAAAAACCCAAATCCAAGGGTTTTCGACTTGAAGCAAATACAAAGAAGATAAACAAGCAGATACAGTAGAAAGTTTAATGTAAAATAGAGTAAGGGAATTAATTTGAAACACAATGAGAGTAGAAGAGATAGAATATGCTTAAACAAGCATAGTAAAAACACTTAATGAACATGGTTGGAAAATACAGTAAGCGAAGTAGATCAAATCATAGTGAAAGGCAAGTAGCAGAACATAGTATATGAAACACAGCAAAGAAACATTGCATGCGAAAACATAGCCCGGAAACATGGTAAAAAAGAAAAAGGAACAAGATACAGAAAATATAGTCTGAAAACATAGGAACATAAAACATACACAAGAAAGGGAGAAGAAAAGTCGGAGAACCTTTAAATATTTTTTTTAGAAACCCTGGATAAAAAAGAAACGACTTGGAAAGTAAAAACACTTTAAAGAAAAGTTGGGGAAAACTCTTAAAAACTCAAGATAAAGCATGAATACACACAGATCTGGAGATATTCGGAAATGAACCTCGATAGTTAGGGTTTTTAGATGAACCCTAGAATAAGAAAGGCTTCGAAAACGTCTGATCTAAGTAGGATGAGACTAGAAATAGGCTCAGGAGGCTAAGATGTGCTGGAGCCAGGTCGAAGATGGCTGGAAACCTCAAGTTAGCGGAGGTCTGGGTGGAGACCTTTGAGGTCTAGCCTCGAACCTTCGAGTACCAAGCACATAGGAGCGATAAGTAGTGAGCATAGATCATCCAAGGCCTGAGAGGCCATGGATTCTGTTGAGTTAGAGGTCGAAAATGGGGGGAAGGTGATTAGGATTTCAAAAACACTCAAGAGAGTTTGAGAGGGGGAGGGTGTTCAGCGGCGGCTACTAAAATGAAGATGAGGGAATTAGGGTTAGTCATTAGGTTTAATTAAGGAAGAGCGAATTGAGGTCGTTGATCTCAAAGATCAACGGTTTAGATCAAATGGGGCTTGGGTTGGGCTGGTTTAAATGGGTTAGGGGTTGTGTCGGACTGGTCCGCAATTGGGCCTGGAATTAGGTCATTTACGGGGTTTGATTTGGCTACAATTGAAATGCAAATGGGCTATGCATTAAATAGCTAGTTTTCACTTTTAAATTTAATTAAAAATAGTTACAATAACTTTAAAATAAATTAAAAGCACTGAATTGATTAATAATATATAAATATTAATATAAAAATACTCGACATAATTTTATAATTATATGATGCTATTAATCGCAATATAGGCTATATATGCAATTTTAGCTTTAAAATATCAAATAGATTTATAAAAATATGAAAAAATAACCTTACTTATATTTTGGTATAAATATGGGAATAAAAAATAAATTATTCACCAAAATGATAGTCTGGAAATAATTACTGAATTTTGTACTATTAAAATAGACAACAAATTGATTTTAAGATCTCTAAAAATGAGGGAAAAATACCAAAACTCTTGGGCATGCTTATATATGCATGTACATACTATTTTGAGAACATTTTGAGTATAAAAATAGATAGGAAAAAATTGGGTATCAAGAGCTGCCCCTCTTTACCAGGGAAGGATGAAAGAGTTGTCGGGTAAAGATATAATGACCAATTTTGACCGAAAGAAACACCTTGAAAAGATTTTGACCGAGCTCTAGTTTTTGAGCTGCCTACATATCCCTGGTTTTACAGGAATCAGGTCATATGTAGTTTGGGATACATCGACGGAATATGCCGATGGAGGTTTTTGAAGAGACAGACGCAATATTTAGGTTGGGAAGGGTGGTTAGGGACTGATGGGTTGCGAGAACTGGAGCGGAATCGCTCATGTTGTAATGGTCGCTGGCAGTTGATGTACTTGCAATTGAGTAATACAAGTAGATCGTGCAGAATTTAACGTAATGCAAGTTCCCGTTGGACCATAAATATTGTCTTTGGATGGTTAGGATGACATCCTCAGACCATGATGTCCTGGTCCATGAAGTGCATAATAAAGGATTCGCAGGCTATGAAATGACTTTCTCGGGCTATGACAATGGTGCCTCCGAACCATGATGTCTTTGAATAATGCTGGGCAGAATATAAAGCGGGTTCCTTAGGCCACAGCATGGCATTTTTGGGCTACGAAAATGGTGCCTACGAATAATGATGCCTTTGGACAATTTGGCGATATTTCAGCCCATGAAATGTAGGATTTGGCAATATTTCAACCGATGTAAGGCATAAATATAAATGGCGATACTTCAGGCGACAAGGATTCAAATGTAAACTGGAGATCTTTCAGCCGATATAAATCAGAAATATAAATGGCGATATTTCAACCGACAGGGATTTAAATGTAAACTGGCGATCTTTCAGCCTATATAAAGCATAAATATAAATGGCGATATTTCAACCGATAGGGATTTAAATGTAAACTGGTGATGTTTCAGCCGATATGGAGTTTTAAATAAAGTTGGCGATACTTTAGCCGACAGAGATTAAAATAAAGCTGGCGATATTTCAGCCGACAATGATTAAATATAAATTGGCGATCTTTCACCCGATAGAGAGATTTAAATGAAGTTGGTGATATTTCAGCCGATGAAAAGCATAAATGGCGGTATTTCAGTCGATGTGAAGATTTAAATAGAGTTGCCGATCTTTCAGCCGATGCAAATAAGAGGTGGCAATTTTTCAGCCATGTAGGATGGAGGTAGTGCTTAACCTCGAAAGGCACAAAGGTAGCCTTATGCAATGCAGAGAAATGCAGATGGAGGTAGTGCTTAACCTCGGAAGGCAGAAAGGTAGCCTTATGCAATGTAAGGGAATGCAGGATGGAGGTAGTGTTTAACCTTGGAAGGAAGAAAGGTAGCCTTATGCAATATAAGGGAACGCAGGATGGAGGTAGTGCTTAACATCGAAAGGCAGAAAGGTAGCCTTATGCAATGCAAGGAAATGCAGGAAGGAGACAGTGCTTAGTCACGGAAGGCAGAAAAGGTAGCCTTATGCAGTGTGCGAAAATAAAAGTGAAGAGTGACAAAATTTCTTAGCCGAGAGACGATAGCAGCTAATTGATTGTCACTGTGACTGCTGGGGATGTTGCGTGCGAGTAGCACTTGAAAATAGGTGATGGTTTTGATAGTTGTATTCCTGAAAACTTTGATTTTGTAATCGTACCCGATGATTCTATGTCTTGGGGTACCTGCATTCAAAGAAAGATTGTGAGTTTTGTCAAGGGGGAAGGTTAGTTCGTCTTCCCGCAAATTGCGTTCGTCCTACTCGACTCTTGTTTTCATTGGGGTAGCGTTGCTGACAAAGTTGTTCTGATATTATTCATGCATAGTTTGGTAGTATAATTTTACAAATATAATGTAAATACATAATAAAAGCGATATTAGATGAACCGGCGACTGCGACGTGGTTCAAGACATTACAACCTCCTTTGCTCCGGAATTTTAAGGATACTCCTCAAAATTTTGCCCCAATTTACTGGGTTGGTGCCTCTGACGGCTGCGTGCGGTGGATGGTGAAATTCAACTTCAGAATTTTGAGGGTCCTCCTCAAAATTCTGCCCCAGTTTCCAATATCGGTGGAAATAAAAATTTTATTGAATTGTGACCGAACCCATAAGGCTGCCTATGTATCCCCTATTTAACGGGAATCAGGTCAGGCATAGTTCAAATAACATCATAAAGGAATCATAATGGTTACACATAGTATCGTTTCACTGCATCTGAATTAATCGGCTTCGGCCAAACTTCTCCGTCCGTTTCTGCGAGTATGAAGGCTCCTCCGATTAGAACCCGGTGAACCATGTACGGACCTTGCCAGTTGGGAGAAATTTTTCCTTTGGCTTCGACTGGGTGCAGAAAAATCTTCTTCAGTATTAACTGCCTTGGCGAGAACTATCTTGGTCTGATTCTTTTGTTAAAAGCACTGGTCATTCTATTCTGATATAGCTGACCGTGGCAAACTGCATTCAGTCCTTTTCCGTCTATAAGGGCTAATTTCTCGTAGCGAATCTTTACCCATTCTACATCTTCAAGCTCTGCTTCCTACATAACTCTCAGGGAGGGAATCTCCACTTTGGCTGGGATGACTGCCTCGGTACCATAAACCAGCATATAGGGAGTTTCCCCAGTTTACGTGCGGACTGTGGTAAGGTATCAAAATAAAGCAAATGATAGCTTCTCATGCCACTTCTTGTGTTTTCATATCATTTTCCTCAGTATCTTTTTAATATTCTTATTGGCCGCTTCTACGGCTACACTCATCTGAGGTCTGTAGGCTGTAGAATTCTTATGCATAATCTTAAATGTCTCACACATTACTTTCATCAGATCACTGTTGAGATTGGAACCATTGTCAGTGATGATTGACTCTGGGATGCCGAACCGACAAATAATACAGTCGCAGACAAAGTCTACCACAACCTTCTTGGTTACTGCCCTGTACGATGTTGCTTCAACCCATTTGGTAAAATAATCAATTACCACCAGAATGAACCTGTGCCCGTTTGACGCGGCAGGCTCGATAGGTCCAATGATATCCGTCCCCCAAGCGGTGAACGCCCATGGTGAGCTTGTTGGATTGAGCTCGTTAGGAGGCACCTTTATCATATCTGCATGAATCTGACAACGATGGCATTTCCGAACATACCGGATGTAGTCTATTTCCATGGTCAACCAGAAGTAACCAACTCGGAGTATTTTCTTGGCTAAGATGAAACCATTTATGTTCAGGTCACAGGTCCCTGCGTGAACCTCCTCCAACAGCCTGGATGCTTCCTTTGCCTCGACGCACCTCAGTAATCTCAAATCGGGAGTCCTCCTGTACAGGCTTCCTCTCCTGTTAAAGAAGTGATTGGACAATCTACGCAGTGTACGCTTCTGAGTAGTGTTTGCAAGTTCTGGATACTCTCCTTCTGACAAATATTTCTCAATGTCATGGAACCATGGCTTTCCGTCTGCCTCTTCCTAGACATAAGCATAGTAGGCAGGTTGATCCTGGATTTTTACCAGGATGGGACCAATGAAGTTCTTGTCTGAATGCTGAATCATGGATGATATAGAGTGGCTAATGCATCGGCGAACTCATTCTAGATTCTGGGGACAAGTCGGAATTCCGTCTTTGTAAACCTCTTCCTCAACTCTTGTACATGATGCAAGTATGGTAGTATTTTGGAGTTCTTGGTTGCCCATTCTTCTTGGACCTGATGTATGAGCAAATCTGAGTCCCCGATCATTAGTAACTCCTAAATTTTAATGTCAATGGCTAGTTAGAGCCCTAAGATGCAGGCTTCGTACTCGGCCATGTTATTGGTGCAGGGAAACCTGAGCTTGGTAGACACCGGATAATGTTGATCTATTTTTGATACCAGAACTGCTCCTATGCTAACTCTTTTAAAGTTTGCTGCTCCGTCGAAAAATATTCTCCAACCATCATAGGATTCTGCAATGTCTTCTTCGATGAAAGAGACCTCCTCATCAGGAAAATGCATCTTTAGAGGCTCGCAAGATGATCGTCTAGTGCTTTTCCTTTGATCGCTTTCTGGGTCATGTAGACAATATCAAACTCACTTAACAGAATTTGCCATTTGGCCAGCTTGCCTAGGGGCATGGGATTATGGAAGATGTACTTCAGCGGATCCATCTTTGATATTAGATAAGTAGTATAGGCACAAAAATAATGCCTCAACTTCTGAGCTATCAAATTCAGGGCACAATAGGTGCGTTCTAGCAGGGAATACCGGGCCTCATACGGGGTGAAAATCTTGCTTAGATAGTAGATGGCTTGCTCCTTTCTTCCTATTTCATCGTATTGTCCAAAAACACAACCAAATGCTCCATCCAGTACTGCAAGGTAGAGCAATAGCGGTCTATCCAGTTTAGGCGGGACCAGGACTAGCGGCGTTGATAGGTATTCCTTGATTCTATCGAAAGCCTTTTGACAATCATCGGTCCATTTAGTGGTGGCGTCTTTCTTCAACATCTTAAAGATTGGTTCACGAATGACAGTGGACTGGGTTATGAACCGGCTGATATATTTGAGTCTCCCAAGAAACTCATAACCTCCTTATTATTCTTTGGCGGTAGCAATTCTTTGATGGCGTTGACTTTTGACGGATCGAGTTCTATTCCCCGTCGACTTACGATGAACCCAGGTAGTTTTCCGACTGGAAACTCAAATGCACACTTGGCGGGATTCAGTTTCAGGTTATACCTTCTCAATATGTTGAAGAACTTCCTTAAATCTTCCATGTGGTCAGTGGCTCTCTTGGATTTGATGATGACATCATCTATATACACCTCGATTTCTTTGTGTATCATGTCATGGAAAATAGTAGTCATGTCCCTCATGTACGTGGCCCCAGCATTCTTTAATCCGAACGGTATCATCTTGTAACAACACATCCCCCACGGCATAATGAAAGTCATTTTCTCCGCGTCTTCCTCGTCCATCCATATTTGATGGTATCCGGAAAAATAATTGACAGATGACTGCAGCTCGTGCTTGGCGCAGTTGTCAATCAGGATGTGTATATTCAGCAATGTGAAGTCATCTTTCGGACTGGCCCGGTTGAGGTCCCAGTAGTCGACACAGATTCTAACCTTCCTATCCTTCTTTGGCACCGGCACAATACTGGCTAACCATGTCGGGTACTCCTCTACCTGAGGACCTTGTCTTTGACTTGTTTGGTAACATCTTCCTTGATCTTCAAACTCATGTCTGGATTAAACTTTTTGAGTTTTTGTTTTACCGGTGGACATGTTGGATCTGTTGGCAATTTGTGAGATACAATGGATGTACTGAGACCGGTCATATCGTCATACGACCAGGCAAATATGTCCTCATATTCTTTTAGGAACTCCATGTACTCTTCCTTTTTTGACGGTGACAGGTGAACACTGATGCGCGTTTCCTTGACATTATCTGTATCCCCTAAATTGACGGCCTCAGTTTCATCCAGGTTTTTCTTAGGTCTATTCTCAAAGTGCTCAACCTCTTTAACGACCTTTTCTGGTATCTCACCCTCTTCTGAGTCTATATCCATTTGTTGTGTTACCTCGTCGCATGTCATATTCGTTGGTTTATCAAGATAAGTAATAGTAATGCTATGTAAAATAAAGTAAATGGCAGAGAAAAGAAATAATAAGAGCGAGATTTGTATAAAAATTGAAATGCTTTAATAAATGCCAAAAGAATTATTTTGAACATCGGAGCTCTTTTCAAAATTTAAAGATAATACTGAAGGGAAATAAACTAGCGAAAAGTAAAAGATAATGCATAATGCTTTGTTCAGCCTTGCTACCCCGAAGCTCTCCGGGTCCTGGTGGTTCTGATGGACCAATTGTTGAGGCGTGCAGCCTGTATGGGTGGGTGGAGGGTCCCTGGATCTTGTGGAATAGGATACTGTTGCAAGAGTGCACTAACTAACCCTTTGGGGAGGGGAATAAAATAAAGTAAAACAAAAAAGATAACAAGTTAGTAAGGATCATGAGGAGAAAAACATTGAAGTATTTAAACACATAGTACAAGAATATAAATCGTGTCCTAAATTGGGTGCCTCATTGTGCCCGAGGTAGGCCTACCGACAAGTTGATTTGGAGAACTTATAATGCTGAATGCCTCTAAAAATAAGACGAATCCCAAAACGACACTAAAATTTGATAACGTAAATATAACTAATGGTTGTTGGCCATATTACATTTCAAAGTGAAAAAGAAAAGAGACTCATAACTATTTGGTCCTAGAAGGACCTTCCCCAGACTCGGCATCTTTGGCTCCATCGAACAACGTCACTAGCTCATGCAATCCTAGCAGCAGACAAGCTCTAGCGAAGAGAAGGCAAATTCCCCAAATATTTGCGGACAAGAGTCTGGTCACTGGAGTGAAGGTCTTCCCACCAGCTTAGCAACCTTTGGTGAATGTTTGTCACCATGCCGAATCCGGGAATTTCGTGCCTCATTTTTGCAAAACAAAGCATTAGTCCCTTACCCTCACCAGACTCGATTATTTAAATCAATAATTAGCATAATGACATTTAGTTCTCCAAATAAATGCACATAGTATGGTGTTGTCCGTTAGGGTCCTAGGGGAACCCAGTGGACTTTGGATAGTCTATCTTAAAGAGTCATTATGTGGACAGCATAACTGACTCAACTAGGTTTGACAGTGATGCATGAACAGTTTAACAGAATAAGGTTTCTATGGGGTGCTAGACCGGTACCCTTGAGCGGACAACTCAAGAGGGAAAGGCACGGAACCGTCGATTGCACCGCTGATCGACTAGTTTTACCGCAAATATGCCTTTGCCAAATTTAGGGGGTAATATTTTTGGAAGAGCACAACCACTCATCAAGCGTTGCTATGGTATTCGTTTAGCACGGGTGGTATATGATGTTGAAGAATGCAATTACAAAAAATAAAACAGATTGTCACGTAATTTCATGTTCATAATAATTACAATAATTACTCAAAAATTACAACGGTGTTTGAAGAAAAATAGTAAATGAAAGCGTTAAAGGAAAAGGAAACAAAAAGACAAGTCAGTTCCAAATGGAGGCATAAAACAAAGCAGTAAAGAAAGCAAAAAAATTACATATAACATGAAGTGGTAAAAGCCTAAAAATATCCCCAGCAGAGTCGCCATGTTGTCGACGCCCCCTTTTTCTAAAGAGAAATCGGGTTTACGAAATTCGGGAGGACAACTCTATTTCCATTTGGGATTTGGGTTCTTTTATTTGAAGAGTCGCCACCTAATGATTAACTGCATTAGGACACTAAGGGTTTTTGAGTTGGAAAACCAGAGTTTGGGTAAAGGCTAGAAATTATCTCGAGGGAAAGGTGTTAGGCACCCCTCAAGATCCACTAGTGTGGTTCCTGGCAATGCTATGTTGTGACTTTAATGCAAATAGATACACAAATAATTTTACACATAAGGGTTGCAAATAGATACGTGACAAGTATGTGGGACCAAGGTCTAGATGATCTACAATTTGTTTAAAGAAGGGTCCAAATGCAGAAAATTAATCAAAACATTGAATAAACAAAGAAGAAAATTTTGGAAGAAAGGAATAATGCAGTAAAACTAAAGAAGAGATTTTTTTTTAGTAGTTGGAAAGATAGGATTAAACAATGTTACATAAGGAAAGGGGTCCTAGGTTTATAAATTACATGGATCATCCACACACCGGTAACCAATCATACACGTAGTGTTATCGTGTGATCATCATCTCCTTGTCTACCCTTCCCACCCCGTTAAGGTATTAAGCGTGAAATGGTGTCGTAACCTACAAAATGCTATTACCCATCTCACCTATCAGTTCTAGATGCTTTTAGGACTACTAATCCTAAAGGGAGGGAGCTTGGTTTTTCAGAGGTTTAAAAGGTTAAAATACTAAGGAAAGCAAAACACATGAAACAATTATGGGATCTCAAAACAATCAAGGCTCAAATAAACCTCCTTTAATCACAAAAAATCATGTAGTTTAGCATGTCTTACATATACTGATTAGGTCTGAATTATGCCTAACATTAGGCAGGCTGGTTCATTACATATTTTCAGGCAAGAAGTTCGCATTAGGCTCGCCTGGTTGCAACTTATCAAAGACCGGTGCAATTAATTAACTACCTACTTGTTTGCCTATGTGATGACCTATAGGCATGGCATCTACTGGTATCAAGAATAAAGAAACAAACTGATTGCAGAAAGTTTCCAGTTTTAACAGAATGGTGCGAGTTCTGTAATTAGTGCTAATCTTAAAACGAGTGATTCAGATTTGATTGATAGTTCCTATAGGCATGCTTTCTAGTGTTGTTAATTTAAACACTTTTTACAGGCATAGCTGAAGTGTGGAAATCTTATGAGCATGGTATCTTGGATGCACTTGTTTATTATTTGACCTATAACGGTTTTCTTAATGATGGATGCAAAATGTAGAATCTTAAATACATGGTGTCTACATGTAAAGTTCTTATGAGCTGGATGTCTATATGATATGCAGAGTTCCTATGAGCAGGATTTCTATACATGAAAGCGTAGAATTCTTATGAGCATGGTTTCTATATGATATGCAGAGTTCTTATGAGCATGGTTTCTACATATGAAGGTGCAGAAATCCTATTAGCATGGCTTCTACATATGAAATTGCAGAAATTTAAAGAGAACTCCTATAGGCAGGATACCTACCCTCATGCATGCATAAATAACCCTCCCCTTTTACTAAAACCCCATAAGTTATTACAAAATTTTATCACAGACCAAAATGAATCAAAAACAGGAAATAAAATTACATCAGAACTCTTAAGCTGCATCCAAAGAACCCAATTCAACCCCAAAGTCTAACAATATGATATGAGCCAACTGCCATGATCAGGTTCCAAAGCCTTTCTCCTATCCGGGATGTGTCAAAGTTCCAAGGAGTTTCAAGAACTCCAGGCAATGCTCACACCCAGATATCATTACAGAACTGAATTAAAGTGCAGTGTGGAAGGGCCATCCCTCCAATGTCCAAGTTCATAGGTAGATCGAGGTCCCAAGGCAAGGCTCATTGGAGGGGGGCAGAACTTAGAATCTAGGAACATGTGTAAGTGCAATAGAGGTATGCCAAGGTAGGCTGGTGGTCATGCCCAACAACATAAAATGCTGGAACACCCCTGACCAGCCCACTAGCCAATCATTGGAGAGTCCAGAACCCATTGAATGTCAAACCATGGCCTGGGAATTAATTGGGATACTGTCAGGCCAAGGTTTCAACTCAACATATAAAGGGGTTAGGGATAGGGACTCATATGAAAGCAGAAGCAAAGAAAGCAAAAAAAACTTAACATAAGCTACGAATCATGAACAACAAACCACGCAGACGAATGAAACTATAGAATAAACATATAGGGATGAGGCAAAATTTTAAATGATAGGGCATACCAGTTTTCAGAAACAAGCAAGTAGGGAGAAGCAGTAGACTTAGGGAAGCCAAGTTGCAATCAAGAAGCAAGAGTGTAAGCTTTTAGAAGAGAGTTGTGGTGATTTAAAATCATGTGTGTTTAAAAATTGTGCCATGTATTTATAATGCAGGAAAGAAGCAGAAATAGGTAAGAAAATAGTTTGAAAATCAATCACACAAGGTTTCCCTTTAATTAAGGGATCTTGATTTCAAACGGGCAAGGTAAATAAGGAAAGGAGTTAATTAAATACTTTTCAAAGTAATGCAAGAAGGGTAAATACATAATAGTTATTTAAGGAAAGGCTTTTGACATTACACGGTCATGCAAATTAAGGAAAGGAAATCAATTGATAGACAAGCAATCAAGGGTCGAAAATTTTATGTGAGTGAACCAAGTCAGAAAAAGGTGAAGGTAGGCTTTTCTTAAGAAGAACAGTAGCAATCAATTAACCCCAAAAAAAGGATTCTGATTGGAACACAAATTGGAAAACCTTTTGAAGAATGGATTCTGATTCACATCAGGGAGAATACTCCGTTCTACACAAGGAAAAATGAATAAATGAGAGAGTCTTATTGGTGAAAACTCTCACGGGCACCATAAGGCGACAGGAAGTTGAGAGAAACTAAAACGAGAGAGTCTTATCATTAAAAACCCTCGCGGGAACCGTAAGGAGACGGTGAGCTTAGATATGAATAATGAGAAAGGTTTGTTGGTGAAAACCCTTTAGGGTGCCGCAAGCCGAATAAGTTTGTTGATTTGCAACGAAATTGGATTATAGGAACCCCGGGCATAAAATGTGAAGACTGAAAGGTGATTGGTTGAATGGGCTAGGCTGGTTAATTTGAAATGCATGTCATGATCATTGATGTCAGCTGCCTCACTCAGATAAGTCTCTTTCCTTTTCTTCCTCAAACAGTCATCCTGTTTCGAATTTTCTTTTTTATTCCTAACTCTCAAATTCATCGCATTTCATTGCTTGGTGGGTCTACTTCTCTAAGGCTTTTCCATGTAAGCCTTGTTAAGTGAGTAAGAAAGGATTTCAAAGCTTATTACCAACTTCTAAATTGCACAAAGCAAAGTATGGCCAAAGCATGCCAGTAATAGCATGATGCAAACTGGAAAATGAGGTGTTAGTCAAGGATCAAGTGATCGAGTGGTTTCGTGAATTGTGGGGAGAAATATAGAGATTCAGGTTGGAAGGGCAGAAATGTAAAATAGCAGGTTGAGTATGGGGCATTCAGGCCATTCAGGGTCCAGTTGTTCAGGCGCAATCAGAAGGTCAAACAATTCTTTGCCAGTCGGAGCAGCTGATCAGAACATATCATGGTAGTGGAAACGCCATATTTAGCAAGAATGTCAAAAACTAATCACCATATTTTTAAAATGATAAGATTTTTCTTTGATTGAAATAGGGACAGAAATTTTGTTTCTTCCAGAGAAACCCTCCGTGAGGGAAAGCAACTCAAGTTTCAAGGGAAAACAATTTGACTTTCAACAATCAGGCGCCCACCTGGAGAACAAGGGAAAATGTTTCAAGTTTCAAAAAAGACAGTCCGAGTTTCAGCAATGAGACGCCCACCTGGAGAACAAGGGAAAACAGCTCAAGTTTCAAGGGAAAGTAGTCCATGTTCAGCAATCAGGCGCCCACCTAGAGAAGAAGTGAAAAAAGTTCAAGTTTCAAAGATAGACAGTTCAAGTTTCGGCAATCAGGCGCCCACCTAAAGAATAAGGGAAAGCTGCTCAAGTTTCAAGGGAAAGCAGTTCGACTTTTAGCAATCAGTTGCCCATCTGGAGAATAAGGGAAAATGGTTCAAGTTTCAAAGGAAGACAGTTCAAGTTTCATCAATCAGGCGCCCGCCTGAGAATAAGGGAAAGCAGCTGAAGTTTCAAGGGAAAGCAGTTCGAGTTTCAGCAATCAGGCGCCCACCTGGAGAACAAGGGAAAACGGTTCAAGTTTCAAAGGAAGAAAGTTCAAGTTGTGGCAATCAGGCGCCCACCTAGAGAACAAGGGAAGACAGTTCAAGTTTCAAGGGAAAGTAGTTTCAAATGAAGACAGTTAAACTTCAGCAATTAGGCGCCCTTCTGGAGAACAAGGGAAGACCGTTCAACTTTCAGTAATCAGGCACCCACCTAGAGAAAAAGGAAAGATAGTTCAAGTTTCAAGGGAAAGCAGTTTTGAAGGAAGACAGTTCAAGTTTCGGTAATCAGGCGCCCACCTGAAGAACAAGGGAAGAGAGTTCAAGTTTCGGCAGTCAAGCGCCCACCTGGAGAACAACGGAAAACATTTCAAATTTCAAGCAAAAGTAGTTTCTAAGGAACATAGTTCAACTTTCAGTAATCAGGCGCCCACCTGGAGAACAAGGGAAAACAGTTCAAGTTTCAAACGAAAGCAGTTCAAGTTTCAAAGGAAGACAGTTCAAGTTTCGGCAGTCAGGCGCCCACCTGGAGAACAAGGGAAAGTAGTCTAAGTCTCAAAGGAATACAGTTCAAGTTTTGGCAATCAGGCGCCCACCTGGAAAATAAGGGATTTCATTTCAGAATGCAATTCAAGTCAACAACAAAGGAAGCTCACCTGGAGAGTACGAGTCAACAGCTCAAGATGCACCATAGAGCCGCAGAAACTGCAAGAACAAATTTGAAGTTATGTAGATAAGATTCTTGTAGTTCATAGATCATAGTTTAGTCTAGCTTCTTTTATTTTGTCTTGGTGTAATAAGGAGTTCAACAAGCAGTAGCAGCAGCAGCAACAGTGAAATCACATTTTCCCGGTAGTTCCAGCTACCAAAACTTTTGGAACTACACTAACCTAATTTCTTTATAGCCAAGGATATGTAGGTAACCTCAAAAGTAATGTCCGGTCAAATCTTTCAAACATGCTTCCCATGGAGTATTCAAACGGGAAAAAAATCACTCGTATCCGCTCACTTTAACTTTGCACAAAAACTCTTTGTGTTTACGAGCAAAGAGGGACAGCCGTGAGCACGTGATTTTTTCACTATACGAATTACTCTTATAAATTTCAAGAAAATAGATTTTTTCCAATTATTTGTCATTTTGAAGGATTTTTGTACGATTTTATTAATTGTTTGCATTTTTGTGCACGTTTAATTTTTATTAAAACCATGAAAATATCAAAAATACCGTGCATTGCATTTAAGTTGTATTTTTATATTTTTAGGATTAATTAGTTAATCCTTTATGTTATTAAATAATGAAAATCACAAAAATAGCCTATTTTTACCTTTCAATTTTTAGACTATTGATTTTTCTCTTTTAATATAGGATCAAGTAATTTTTTATAATTTTTTAATTAGGTAATTAGTTTAATTTTTACAATTTAAATTAATTTAGGATTTTTTTAAAATTAAAGAAAAAAAATAAAAAAAAAAGGAAAAAAAAAGGGAAGTAAAGGAGAATTGGACAAAATGGGGTTGTTTTTATTTTATTGGACCGAAGGGGCTGAAGCCTAAATATTTCTGTCCCAAATCCATCCCAATGCCCCATATCCGGTCCAGCCAGCCTGTCTAAACCAAAACGACCTCGTTTTTCCCGTCTTTGATCACAGCCGTTGGATCCTAGTGATCCAACAGTTCGGAACTAAACCCCCCCCCCCTTCCCCCTCCCCTTTCTAGTATTAAGTTGTCCTAACTAAACCCCCAGTCCGTCACTAACCACAAACCCTAGAGACCAGCCGCCCTAAAATACCCCCCACCACCGTCTCCGCCTTATTTCGCCGTCGGAAATTGCCTCACGTCGGTGGACCACCTCCAAACACCACCAAAATTACATCACATAATCTCTTTGCCCTCCTCTTTCCGAATCTCCCAATTATTTTTCCAAAACCCTTACCAAATCCTTCAAATCTTAGATCTAAGATTGAAACCCAAAACCCCAAGTCGCCCTAAACTCACACCTTACAACCCTTTTCTTCCTTCACCACATCACCAAGTATTCCCCATCAAAAACTCCTGCAAATCGGTGAGTTCTGGATTTAATAACACTAAGAGCACTGGTTCGTCGCTTTTGCTCTAATGCGATAGTGTTGAGATTCACCCCAAAAGGTTTTTCTTGATAAGAATAACCATTTGGGGTTGATTTTAAGCATTATCGAAGCCAAACGCAAGTCTGTTTGTTTCTTCTCCGTCCTTCAGTAGGTATTTTCTCTCTTTGTTTTCTGGTTCTTTTGTCTTCTGTTATTCTTTTGTTCGTTTGTGCTGATTCTCACACACACACACACACACACATACACACACACACATATATATATTTTTTTTAAGTAAGCCGCCATTGTTAGGTTGGTGTTATTTGGATTGCATGGTTAGCTAATTAAGGTCAGAAGATTCAAACGATTTGGCTAAGGTAATTAATGATAGTTTCTATTTGCTTTCTGGTTGATGTTTAGTTTCCAAACCTCCTTTCCTTGTTTGGTTTGCACAAGTCAGTTAGGCTAATTTCAGCATTTATGTTCAATACTTAGTTAAAAGTTTGGGAATTCCCCTCTCATTAATCTATTAATAGGATTTAATAACTTTTCTTTTGAAATTCGTGTTAGTATTAGGTTTGAGTTATTTCTGTTTCTAATTCTGTTTCATGGCTAATTTGGTTCATGTTAAATGGATTGAGGGCTAGTTTGAAGGTTTAACTACATTTTCGTTTGTTATTTGATTCTATTTTTCAATGTTTGCTTAACTTGTTCTTGTTTGCCATAGTTTGCAAATCTTTAGAAACTTAGGGGGTTAATTGAATAATTGGAAACTTAAGGGGTCTAGGAAGAATATGAAATAAGTTTTTTTAGATATGGCTAGTACAAGAAGCTTCTAGAATAGAGTGCATCTGTCCCTATTTGGCTAGCACAAATATTGCTGAGCCAATAAGGGACAGTCAGCTGTCCTAGGTGGTTAAAAGATGCCTTTTCAGGCTGAAGTGAATATTTCCTTGGTTTGTTTTCAGCACATGGCCTTTGAGGCCTATAAGTAGTGTCTTTTCTTTCACTCACACATAGATTTTAAAGCATTATTTTTCTGCACCAACGTCCTGAAAAGCACATCAGAATTTCGTACCCTAAAAAAAAAAAATTAGTTTTCTACATTACTGGTTGGCACTTCTGATTTTCTTTTGGAATTTTAAAAAGCTTTCATGGAATTTCTGGTCTTCTAAGCTGTAACCAGGCTGGTCTTTGAAACTATTTTGTTTGATTTTCACTACTGGTTCCTGCTGCTGGTTTTCTGTTACTGTTCATTTGGCTAATTTTAGGGTTTTTCTTTTTCCTTATTTTTGTATCCAGGTACCTTCACATACTTTGAAATGCAAAAATGAAGCTATATTATGCTGGCTTAAAGTGAAAAACTCCGGATCCCTTTCTTGTTTCATGTTTTTCTTTGCTTTTCTTCCTTAATCTGTAGTTTTTTTCCATTTGCCTAAGTTTTTTAAATCTAATGTTTACTTCAATAACTGATATTGTTTAGTTAGATTTGGTTTTTAGTTGTTTTATTTGTGGCTGGACAGTTTGATATACCAAGTGGGTGTAATCATTTAGGACTTTGTTAATGTTTGTAGGATATATGTTCACATGTTTAGTTGTTAAGCATGATAATATGTGTAGATCAAATGATTAGTCCATAAATGAACTTCAAAAATTGATTCCCTATTAATTAATTGCGACTGCATGCTTATTAAAACTTCTGTACATGTAACAGTACAATTAATGAGTATTTTTCGATTCCAAATGTATGTTGGTAACATTAATAGGTAAAATCATGAATCAAAAGTGTGTGACAAGGTCGTTTAAGTGTTATGATTTTCAGAGTTTTGCATATTATGTTGTGGTATGTGGATCATGGTTAGTTGGGCCTCTTAGGGCCTATAGGTTTTGAAGCATTCTTGCCAAGTTTGAGGTTGGGATTAGGCCCAAATGGGGCCACTTGGATCGTTGCCAGGCTTTGTTTAGAACCCCCCCCCCCCCCCAATATTGTTCTGCTTCTTTTTGGGCCCAATTTTGAGCCTAATCGCCATTAACGTGTCTTTGCTCCCAAAAATAGCTTACTATGAATAATGTCAAGTTCGGCCAGGATTTGTGGCCCACTTGGAAATGGGCGATCATCTGCCTGATCACGCTCTTTGGGCTCGCCTTTGAGCCCAGTTTTCTTTTTAAACAATTTCTTTGGGTTTAAGCCCAAACCAGAATTGGCTTAAATAATTAAAGGCCTATCATGTACACCAACTTTCTTTTCTTTCAACTAATTGTTCTATAAGAACATCCTTAGATTATTTTAGTTAGATATGATTCTTTTAAATGGAGTGAGGTGTGCCACCCTAATTAAATCACACATGGCCCTTACAAATATTGTCACTTAGCCTTTAGGCGCAATTTAGTCCACTATTGTGATTGTGTACACATTCGCGTGACATAATTATGATTCTAAGAATAAAATTGGATTATGCGTTCGCGCAACTTCGACTAAACATTCTTAATATTAAAAAAGCATTATTAATTATGGACACGTTCGCGTGACATGATTTTGGATGCGTCAAACAAATGGGTACACGTACGCATGACTTGTCTTTGAGATAATTTTTTAATTAAAAATGGCAAATGCACATAGGTTCTAAAATGAGTAATTAAACAATTTGATTAAGCCAGGTATGATCAAAGCGACCATGCTAGAACCATGGAACTCGGGAGTGCCTAACACCTTCTCCCGGGTTAACAGAATTCCTTACCCAAATTTCTGTGTTTTGCAGGCATTAAAATTGAGTCAAATCTCGTTGATTCGGAATTCTAAACTCGTGACTTGGGACACCATAAGTTATCTCAAGTGGCGACTCTGATCTTAAATAGTAATTCCGTTTCAATTGTCACTTAAATTGAAAAAACTCCCTTATGCCCTTCCAGGGCTAGTAAAAAGGAGGTGTGACAGACGCCAAAGTTTTCGTCCAAAAATGCGATAAGTGCCAATGCTATGCACCACTGGTACACCAACCAACAGAACCATTACATTCAGTTCTATCTCTGTGGATATTCATGAAGTGGGGAATGGATATCGTTGGACCACTGCCACCGACCCTTGGTAAGGTAAAGTTTGTTGTAATTTTACTGACTATTTTTCTATGTGGGTTGAAGCAGGTCATTATCACAAGATCGGCGAACATGAAGCGGTGGATTTCTTATGGGAGAACCTAATTTGCAGATTTGGAATACCAAAAGAGATAGCCTGCGATAACAGATCACAAAGTTCTTTGAAGATTTAAAAATCAAGAGAATCTCATCTTCACCCTATCATCCAAGCGCAAATAGTCAAGTGGAATCAACGAACAAAGTGATTATACAAAATCTCAAGAAGAGATTGGAAGCGGCTAAAGGTAAATGGCGCGAGGAACTGCCTGGAGTGCTATGGGAATATAGAACAACAGCCAAATCAAGAATATGAGAAACTCCTTTTTCCCTTGTGTATGAAGTAGAAGGCTTAATGAAGGTAGAAGTAGGTGAGCCTACCTTGAGATATTTCCAAGAAAGTGAAGACACAAATAACAAAGCTATGTTATTCAACCTGGAGCTACTCGATGAGCGCAGGGACTTGGCACATATGAGAATGGCATCCCAGAAACAGAGAACAGAAAGATATTATAATAGAAGATCCAACCTCCATTATTTCAAAGTAGGAGACTTGTTTCAAAGTAAAGTAACTCAAAACACCCGTAAACTCAACGCAGGGAAGATAGGTCCATCCTGGGAAAACCCTACTAGGTTTGAACTGTCACCGGGAAAGGTTCGTTCGAGTTGGAGAATCAGGATGGAGAAAAATTTTCAAGCAATTGGAATGTGGCACATCTCCAGATATATTATTGCTGACAAATATCACCTGTAATGAAAGTATGTGTTGCACTCTTTTCCCTTCGTCCAGTTATTGTTCCAATTGGATTTATCTAGCAAGATTTGTAATGAGGTAGCAATGTAAAGCATACTACAAAGATGTTTCAACAGCAGTAATAAGACTTTTAATAGCAGGGCACACAAGCGAAGAGCCGCTGCGGATCGATTAGATAATCGTTGGCTTGATAGCAAAATTTCCACAGGAAAATTGAGTTTGCTATCAAGCAAAGGTTACCCAACTATTCATAAGTGAAAACAACAGGAGGATTGTTAGATAGTATTTTGCTCGATAGCATAAATTCCTAAGGGGAAGTGAAGTTTGTTACGGAGCTAAAGATTGTCTAGCAATTCATTAGTAGAGTCCTTGAAAGTGCAAAACTTCTAGTGTTCCAATTTGCATTCGTCGCATTCGAACACTGTGGGGAATGATATGATGACACAATAACAATTACTGCCACATCAACTAGAAACGAAAATCGGGAACATAGTTGTATCATTGGGACCGGGGACTGTGCGTCCAGCCCCATAGAAACAAGTTGTACAAAGTTAGCCACAAGAAATGGCAATTATTTTTAGCATAGCGAATGCTTATATACTTTTTGAAAAATGAAGGAATAAAGTAAAGTCCTTTTATTTTGCATCTTGTTTCTTGTTCGAATATTGAATCTATTTCGTCATTGCAAAGTTAAACAAGTACTTCAAATGCTAGTACCGTCACAAATAGGAGACGTCCTTTTCAAGAACACCATAAACATAAGAGGGCCTTATTTTATAAAAACCTTCATGATAAAGGGTTGATTTCGGAAGAACTTATGCCCGAAATCCAAATGAAGGGAGGGGGGGATACACCCAAGGCCTTACATAATAGGACGGAAATAGTAAAACTTGTGCAGAACACTTAATAAAAAAGAATGCAAAGATTAAAACTTGCATAAATGTTTAAAGGAAATAAAGACTCATGCAATACTTGAGCAAAAAATATCTTTATTCACAATAAATGTGCCGAAGTGGCACAGATATAAAAGTTGGAAAAAGAAAGGAAAAGCTAAATTGTACATCTCCGGAACCCGAAAGAAGAGAAGTGTCTGCGCCCCAAGGGGAAGTGGGTAGATTCGCTAATGGCTTAACATCTTGGCCCTCATCAATTTATCCTTCAACATCTTCGCCTTCCAAATCCTCTTCCGTTCCCGAAGTTTTGAAACCGGAATCAGAAGAACTAGAAGCATCAACCCCTACTGGGAGACCCCTTTTAGCAACTGACTCAAACTCGCGAGCCTTAGAGATTTTGGTATCAAAGTCAATGATACCCGCTCTAGACTCATCCAAGTTTTTTATCCTCATATTGTACATAACATAAGTTTTCTCAACAATAAGGGAAGTTTCTTGACACTTAAGTTCTTCTTTGAGTTGGGTAACCTCGACAGAAAGTTTTCCCGGGCAGATCTAATATATTTGAGGCTCACATCGAGGTCATGGACAGTGGAGCAAAAAATCCTATTATGCTCAATATTCTTCCTATACGTCTCATCCAAATGGGCATGTTTCAGCATCGCAGCAGTAAGCTCTTTAGTTTTGGAGTTCAAGCCTGCCTCAAAGTTGGTCAATCTTTCAGCGGAGGCAAACTCGCGATGCTACAGCAAGAACGACACTATCGACTTCATCCCATTTGGCCTTGGCCTCATCAAATTGAACCCTCAGTGGGCCAATATTTTGGCTAAGGGTCTCAATTTTTTGGTCGCTTTGCTTTAAACGAGTCTCCAACACAACGGCCTTAGTAGTTATGGCTTCCAATTCTGATAGGCGAGCAGCAGTTTGTTCCCACTCGGCCAAACATTGATCTCGTTCAGAGATAAGTACTTATTTTTCCCGAATCAACCTTTGAAGGCCCTCGAAAGAAAGAAAATTTTCCTACAAAATAGGAAAGGCAAACTCAGAATATTTTCAATCAAAGACAGAAGAAATGACAAAAGAAGTGAAGAATGTACCGCTGCGGTGTTGTGCATGATATTTGTTTACCTTGAAAATGGTAATTACAATTATATTTAATTTTGTTGTTCTAAAAATACATGATTATCTTAATACTAGTTGTGAGGCAATAGATGCTAAATGTGAGTATAGAAAACAAGAAATGCAAACCAACAAGGTTGCAAGGCTGGGCCTCAAGCTAGCTGGAGCAGGGCCTCGAGGTCTAGACGGGATAATAGTTACGAATGATCGATGAAGAATCAATGATAACGAGGGCCTTAAAGATGGAATTTTGCAGTTAATGACGAGAAATAAATGAACAATAATGAACAATGAAAGAATATGCAATAAATATGAAGAACAATAGCGTTAGCAAAGAGAGAAGATAATGTTGTATTGTATTCGATATGTAATAATGTGGATGTCCTTACAAATGACCAAGGTCCCTTTTATATAGGAGGGGGGATCCCAACATAGTACATGTCTAATAAATGATAAAGAAAAGCTACTAGTACAGCTGTATAACGGCTCAGTAAGGATTTGTAATATCCTTTGCAAGCTTTGTCAGTCCTCATCACGTGTCTTCAGGAGCCTTTCGCCCTGTCATAACGATCATCGATCTTACTGATCCGAGATCGACCATAATGAGCCTTCGATGTGCTCCCTCGAGGGATGCACCTCGGGGTTGCACCTCATGCCTAGCTTCGGGCTTTTTCAAAGTGAGGCATGGAGCGGTATTATAGCCCCAAAATTGAACTCCCTAATTTTGGTCGTATACAGATAGACCCCGTGTTTCTTATAATGAAAAGATAAGAAACGATCTTGGTGAAACAAGCTCGTGATGTAAGCGTTCCAACTGACTGAAAACATCCCATCGGTTCGTCTCCCTAAAAGCATTGATTATACTGTCTGTTCATTTCTTCAAAAGGCGTTCATTGCGCCATTGCTCTATTTCCCCAAAAGCATTGATTGCATCGTTGATTCTTTTTCCCCAATAGGCATTGATTACTATGTTGGTTACCGTACTATCCCTCTATAAATGGGGGGTTGCTTGAGCCAAGACTTCACTCAATCTTTCTTCAACAGCCTTTGGCTCCTTACCTTCTCTACATCCTCCTCCAAACTCCTATTATTATGGTTCAAACTCGTGACCATAAGGTCATATGGCAGCAACTTTGTCAGTCATGCCATGGCTCTTTTCCAAAGCTTTTCATCACTGAGTGGGATTATAATGAGTTGTCATTATTGTTGTTGTTTTTGGCTCGAAATAATGAGTTAAGGGCCTCAAAATCTTCCCGTATCAGAAGATATGTGGATCGTAAACCGCTGCTCATCTCTCTTAACTTCAACATGGTGTGGCACCTCATTCCTTTTGATTTCCGTGGATTGAGGTGGCATCATCTACTAAATTTTACATCCCACACCGGTGCAACGTATCAAGAAGTGGATTCACAATAGTAGTGCTGACGAGACCCATACTCGCTAAATGTTTCACCAAGCCATAATTTTTCGCGCTTGTTAAAAGCTTTTGCTCTTTGATAGGCTATAGCTGCTTTGGAGGAGATTCTCTATTGGTTAATATGATATTCCTTGAAACTCTTTATCATCCTTCGGTCTTAGTCTGGATTGATCTGATACAAACTTAGGTCGCCAGGACTTCTGATTCTGAATTGAGTGAGAGTTGGGTCTCGATTTTCGCTAAAATAAATCTTAGCCTTTTTAAGCCTCGTTGGTAGTCCTCGAGGGAGAGTTTGCTTGATCATCTGAAAATAAAGATAGCCCTTAGGCCTTTATAAATAGTCTGCGAGTGAGAGTTTTCTTGAACTCTAAAGTGAAGATATCCCTAAGGAATTATAGATAGTCCCCGAGCGAGAACTGGCTCAAACTCGGGTAAACCTTACGCTTAATTCGAACGAGCGTTTGTTCGAACTCAAAGTAGAGATAGGCCTGAGGCTTTATGAATAATCCACGAGTGAGAACTGGCTCAAACTCGGGCAGCCCTTGGGCTTAATAGTCGAACGAGCTTTCGCTCGACCTTGAGATAAAGATAGACCTACTTTATTATCAATAGTCCCCGAGTAAGAACTGGCTCGAACTAGGGTGGCCCTTAGGCCAAAATAATCAAATGAGTGTTTGCTTGTCCTTGAGATAAAGACAGCACTCAGGCTTTAACAATAGTCCCCGAGTGAGAACTGGCTAGAACTCCGGCGGCCCTTGGGCCAAAATAATAAAATGAGCAGTTGATCGTCCTTGAGATAAAAGGTAGCCCTGAGGCTTTATCAATAATCCCTGAGTGAGATCTTGCTTGAATTTGGGCGGCCCTTGGGCCAAAATAATCGAACGAGCGTTTGATTGTCCTTGAGATAAAAGATAGCCCTGAGGCTTTATTAATAGTTCCCGAGTGAGAATCGGCTCGAACTCGGGCAACCCTTGGGTTAAATAGTCAAAGGATCGTCTATTCAACCTTGAGATAAAGATTGCCCTGAGGCTTTATTAACAGTCCCCCAGCGAGAACAGGCTTGAACTCGGCATCCCTTGGGCCAAAATAATCGAACGGGCATTCGCTCAACCTCGACTGTTAATAATTTCGGACAATCTAGTTCCCGATGTCTAGATCCTAACGTCAATCATCATGACATAAGAAGTTGAAGAGACTGAAGGGTTGCTTTTTGTACGATTCCTGAAAGCATTAATTGTAAGCGGCCGATGGTCGGCATTTTGGCTTCCTTAACACACTCAAACGATCTTTACAAATAGACAAATCCCACAACCTAGTGGATATCATTCTCTTAGTGCTCCCAAAATTTCATTCAGCCCTTTTTAATTTCCTTGAATTCTCCCTTCTCTTTTCCAATAATAGTTTCCATCTCCTTGGATTTTCCTCTTTAAAGATGGCTAAACTTCTAAAACTGTTCCTCAAAAGGAAAAAGCTTCATCGTCCTCTCGAACGACCAAAGGTAAAACGATAGTTCCTCCTAGTATCGAGGAGTGTACCCCCGGGCCTTGTGACACATCTTTGACTTCCAGGTCAAAAACCCCTCTTCTATCTCGGGACAGTGCGAACCCATGTCCCAGTATATCAGTTTAATTACTGAAATCAAGAAAGTGAAGGTTGACCGCCATTGGGCGGAGGCGATGCTAGTAGATATTCCTTCACAAGGAGAAGACATTACCACGCACAAAGCCGGTTTCCTCAGTGTATACACGTATCCTTTCGCCTTAGGCCCGGTAGAAGCCTCTATACTATCGATAGCTCCAGTGATCCTCGATTTCTGCAGCCAATATCAGGTGACACTTGAATAAATTTATCCGTCATTCTAGCGCATTATTTATATGATTAGGTATTTCTCAAGCATGGTCGAGGGGATGCTTTTTACCCTCGACCATATAATTAGATTGTACATCCTTCGACTTTACTGAGGTGGCCTAATTAAGCTAAAGCATCGACCTTTGAAAGCCATTTTTGCTAGCAACGATAAAGATAAGGACCGAGTATGGATGACCACTTTGTACGAGTTAGGACCTCAGACCTAATCCCTACTAGAAGAATGCCATTCCTCGAGGAATGGAATATGAATCGTAAGTAAACACATTTCGTTGATCGGATATTTTCTTGACTTTGAATTAACTCTTTTCAATGATACAGTTGTCGAGTGGTGTCCCGACACTATTGACGATCTCTCGGGTTGGGTCCGATGACTTGATTTAATCTGCCCATACACCGAGCATGTGTGGCATGATCTGGCTAAGAGCCGTTGGGAAGCCAAAAATCATGGTGAGTTTTTATCTCTATTCATGTTCGAGCTCTTTAGGGAAGATATCTTTTGCTAATATTTTCATCCTTTGTGTCTATGTAGGCCTTGGAGAGGCCATCTTGATGAGGGAACCCCCGCCTAGGGAAGCAGATGCACTGAAGCCGCTAAGGAGAAAAAGTGAAAAAAGAAATCACCAGTTGCATCTTCGAAGCCTAAAAGGACTAAGGCTCAAAGGCCCGAGGCCGATTTAATGTCCTTAACTCAAGAGATGGCCCAAGATATTTGCCTCGATGATGAAGAGAACGATGACTGCCGACTGGCACCTAGGGGGAGAAGAAATATTGCTACTTTGAAGTTTTCTAAGCCGAAGGTGGCTGAGTCGGAGGCTGCCAAGGTGGTCCCGACCCGAGAAAGGGAGATTGTCGAAGGGAATTTGGGCGAAGTCCTCATGCCGACCAATGACCTAAATGCATTTGGTGCCGAGGGGCACCTGGCTGATGAACACGAAGGAACCAATAATGAAGCCCCTCGAGCGGGGAGAGGGCCTTCGTTGAATCGGTTGAGGTGATCAATGTAGATTGGCCTCTACCGGGCCCGTCATTCTCTCTTGGGTAGACACGGGATGCCCAAGATATACATTCCCGTCGATGGGGCCACCCCGGAGAGAACACTACATTGATCGGGTTGAGGAAAGACCCTATATTGATGCTGTATTGATCTTTGAGGAATTCGAGAAGATTCGGCAACAGGTAATCTTGACTTTGACCGCCATACGTTGAATTTTGATTATTGCTTTATCGACTTTCTTCTCCCATGTTTTTAGGCTTAAAGCTCTCTCACCAAGCCTTTTCCAAGTCACAAGCAGAGTTGGCTAGATGTGAGGACGAATATAGGAAGTTCATCTCTAAATTCGTCGGACTTAAGGCACTTTATGCCCAAAAGGAGGGGGAGCTAGGTGATCTTCGAGCTCATTTGGAAAGGGTATCTCAAGAGCGGGCCTATCTCGATGAGTAGGTAATACGATCCTCGTGGGCTTACTTTTATGCTTCAGTCAATTGAGTGTTTGATATCTTAACTTGGCTTTTTCAGCATAAGAAAAAAAGATGATTTAATGCGAGAGGAGCTTAGAGTCAGAGATAGCAAAATCCTCGGGCTAAAGCAACGCATGGTTGAGGTGTCTTTCGATAAAGAAACTCTGTGAGAGAAGCTGGGCTCGATTGAGTGCCAACTTCAAGGGGCAAGGGAAGAAAGTTGAAAGTACAAAGAACTCCATGCTGAACTAGTCGCTGAGCTATTTGCATCTAAGTTTGAAACCGATGAGCTCATGTCCTCATACAAAAAGGATGTTGTTGTTGCGAACGCTCGAGCCAGGAAGATATCTAAAGAGACCAGTCTTATATTGTCCCGAGCCTTGGAAAATGCTCTATTAAGATCTAGGAGAAATACTTTTGAGGATGTATATGCAGGGGGCATCGATCTATCTGCTGAGATTGACAGGGTGAAGGCCCTAGAGGAAGAATCGGCAACTCTACTTTCTTCCGATGATGTGTTCAGACAGTGATTTGACTAATGGCTCGGTGGATTACAAAGATGAAGGTAAAGTCCTCGAGGAGGATGAGGCCATCGATGTTCCAGGGGTTAAGGGTCAGGCCATTAGAGGCACAATTTCTGAGGGAGCTTGAACTGGTTAAGCAACCCCATTGGTAGATTATGTTTTCATCTGTTCCTTTTTTGTGTAAGGACTCCAGGCATGAGCCTCATAAATATGACTTTGTGAAACCTTACCATATATATATATATATATATATATATATATATATATATATATATGTATATATAAGGATTTTTGCTTCTCGTCATTTCTTGTTTTCCCTTTGCCCTTTTTTTTTTAATAAATTTCGACACTTGTCGATAACCAGTTCGATGTGTCGAACTTATGATATAAACCTCTTAGGTTTTCATGCTCGATGAGTGGTTGATAATAGTTGACCATTTAGGGTTTGGTCCTCGAATCAAATTTTGACACAGGCTCGTTGACTCTTAGGTTTTCAATATATCAGCCCTTAGGCTCTTTGGGGTGGCTCTTAGGTTCTTATGCACTGGCCTTTAGGCTCTTTAGGCTGGCTCTTAGGCTCTTACACATTGGTCATTAGGATCTTTAGGCTGTCTCTTAGGTACTTACGCATTGCCCCTTAGGCTCTTTTTGGATTGGGTCGATGTGACCTTTAATATTGCTATAGTTTTCCCCATTTTGGCTGATGTATGATATGCCTTGGCATGTTTTATGTTTTTCCGGCTCTTCGACAACTCAAATAAGAACCTCGATTATGAGTCGATTGTGATGATAATTGAGTACCTCGGGAGGTTCTCTCGAATGCTGATTTTGACGAAGCCCTTTTTTGTTGAAGGCTGGTTGTCTCGAAGCCTTTTCATTGTTTTGGAGTCAATATGATTGAAGCTCTTTTGTTTATTCCGAGGGTAGCCTGATTAACCAGTTCTTTTTGAAGTATTTTCGAAGTATTTGGAGGCCTTTTATTTTATAGCGGCAGTTGAACGTCTCCGAGCCGCGTTAATTCAGCTGTAGCCTTTAATCCTCGCGTGCGGTGACCTTGGCGTCTGTATCGAGGGTATTCCTTTTTAGGGTTCTTACAAGTTCAACATATAGCCTTGGCCTTCATATTAGGGTTATGCCTTTTTAAAGACTTATAAGTTTGAGTATGCCTTATTGAGGCCTTACAATCTTGGTATTGCCACATTGAGGTCTTACGAGCTCGAAATTGCCTTTGAGATCTTAAGAATTCGAGTTTTTGATGGCTTTGACGAGCTGTCTGTTGACGATAGTCCCCGAGTGTTAGATGGTTTTTGGTCCTTAAGCCGTTTTACATGAAAGTATTGAATTTCTTCAATTGTTCTGACAAGAGAAGATGCTCCCTCAATTGTTTGATGTATTTGTACATGTTTTGCCTTTGGAGGCTCGATTGTTCTATATGGACACAGTTCATTACACCGTTTGGCCAAATACAATATTCTCCTATCGAGGTCCTTCTAGGCGTGGTTCGATTTCTTATAATGGGTGACCTCACGCGGTGATGCCCCCCAGTATTTGAGGTTGATTGAAGAGAAACCTTGAATACTTGATGAGTTCTCCTTAGGTAGCATATAGATTCTCCCTCGTTAAAAACCTCGCCAGTAAAACCCATTCAGGATAAAATCCGATCTAAGGGAAAAAGAGTGCAATGCATGCTTTAAAACCCAAGGTCTTCGAGCTGGAGGGCGCTTCGATTCCTCTTGATCGAACACCTACAGTAAGTTAGTGTAAAACATAAAAAAGGGAGAGGGTTGTAGCTTAATGATGGTGTTCGAGCTTTGATAAATTCCAACTATTTGTTCCGAGGAAGCAGCACGGTCCTTTACTCACTCGTTTGGATGTATCCGAGAATGTAGGTTGTAATTGTTAGCTGATTTTTTACATGTCTTTTGGCCTCTTTGATGTAAAGGGAGTCGATGCCTGTGACATGTCGTGCACCGCGAACATCTCTCTTACTGCATGTTGCTCCCCGTATACTGCCTTTACTCCATCCTTGGTTGGAAATTTCATCGTTTGATGGAGGGTCGAGGGTACTACCCTCATACTGTGTATCCTCGGCCTTCCAAGTAAGGCATTGTATCTCATGTCGCCTTCAATGACATGAAACTTTGTATCTTGTATTGTACCGGCTACGTTAACTAGAAGGATGATCTCCCCTTTTGTTGTTTTGCTCGCCATGATGAACCCATTGAGGACTCGAGAGGCGGGTACGACTTGGTCGAGCAATCCGAGATGCTCCACCACCCTGGACCTGATTATGTTAGCTGAGATACCTGGATCCACGAGCACATATTTAATCTGAATTTTATTCAAAAGAAAAAAATTACCAGTGTGTCATTATGGGGCTGAGACAAGGTCTCGATGTCCTCTTCGCTGAATGTGAGAGCATCCTCTGGTACGTAACTCCGAGTTTGCCTTTCCCTGGTAATGGATATCTTTGTCCATTTGAAAACTGGTTCCTGTGGGGCATCGACCCCTCCAAAGATCATGTGGATGATGTGCTGTGGTTCTTCTAGTTTGTTTTTCCTGTCTGCGTCTCTTTCTCGGAAATGTTTCTTTGCCCGGTCACTGAGAAATTCACGAAGATGCCCTTCGTTGAACAAATGGGCTGCCTCATCCCTAAGTTGCCTGCAATCCTCGGTTCTATGACCATGAGTGTCGTGATACTTACACATCAAGTTGGGATTTCTCTGTGAAGGATCTAATAATACGGGTTTTGGCCATCTGGCATCTTTGATTTTCCCTATGGCTTATATGATGCCCGAGACATCAACATTGAAGTTGTACTCAGATAGTCGGTGTGCCTCTACCCATGAGTTCCCGGGAATCTTCACCTTGATCTATTCTTCGATATGCTTGGGGTGAATTTCTTCGATCTTCTACGTACGACTGGTATCTGTCTTTGTTTGCTCTTGGCTCCCTTTCTGTAAATCTTTGCTGCTATGTTAAAATCCTGTTAGGATATACTAAGCCCGAAGGGGCTCCTAATTGGTCATCTTTGACCCTGATTTTCAACTGATACTATTTGTGCACATCCGCCCAGGTCACGGCGGGATACTCGATTAAATTTTATTTTAACTGCCTTGAAGCTACCGAGCTTCGTTTGTTCAAGCCTTGACTGAAGGTCTTTACTTCCTAGGCATCAGAACTTGGTGGTAATTCCATTCGCTCCATCTGAAAATGAGATATGAATTACCTTAACATCTCGTTCTCTCTCTGTTTGATGTTGAAGACATCGGACTTCCTGGTGGCGACCTTGATGGCACTAGCATGTGCCCTCATAAAATAATCTGCCAATATGTCAAATGAATCTATCGAATTTAGGGGTAGGTTATGATACCGCATCATAGCCCCTTTCGACAGTGTTCCTCCAAATATTTTCAGCAAGATGGATTCAATATCGTCATCTTTCAAGTCATTCCCCTTTATAGCACTAGTGTTGGCATTAATGTGCTCGTTGGGGTCTATTGTCCCGTTATATTTTAGGACCGACATTCTGAACTTCTTCGAGATGGGCTTCAAAGCCGCACTTGGTGGTAATGATTTCTGTATGAACTTCTTCGAATCTGTGTCCTTCATAATCGGGGGCGTATTCGGGATCTGATCGACCCTCGAGTTATAACTCTCCATCCTTTTATTGTTATCTTCTATCATCTTTTATCCTAGTTCAATTCTTTTGGTGAGGTCCTCTAGCATCTTCATAATAGTGGGGTCAGCTGCTGACCCGTTGTTGCTCGATCTCTCCGGTACCTGCTCGATTCGAGGAGCCATTTTCTGTGCTACTGTGCTTGGGGTTTTTTGGTGGCTTTGTAGCTGAGCAATAGCCACCTGTTGTGCTTGTAACATTTCAAAAATTACTTGAAGACTAATGTCTCCTTCCTCACCGTGCAAGCTTCCGTTTCTAGGAGAGCTTACATCGACATGCACAGCATTCCATGAGCTTATGTCGACGGCGATTTGTGCTGGTGCCTCCCCAGGGTTTTGCGGTGGTGCACCAGCATCTAGTGGTGCTATCCCTAGGTTTTGTAGTGGTACACTATTGTCTGCGCCGTTTTCTCCCTATATCCCAATGCTGTTGTTTTCATGTGTATTTGCTGAGTTAGACATTTTGACCTGAAATCAAAGATTCTGACAAGAAAAAGTATGAAGGATAACTTGTGTTTTCAGAAAACTAGCACCAAAAAAATCACTATTATTTTTAGCTCCACAGTGGGCGCCAAACTATATACCTTGAAAATGGTAATTACATTATATTTGATTTTGTGGTTCTAAAAATACGTGATTTATCTTAGTACTTGTTGTTAGGCAATAGATGCTAAATGTGGGTAAAGAAAACAAGAAATGCAAACCAATAAGGTTGCAAGACTGGGCCTCGAGCTACCTGGAGCAGGGCCTCGAGGTCTAGACGGGCTAATAGTTACGAATGATCGATGAAGAATCAATGATAGTGAGGGCCTTAAAGATGGCCTTTTGCGGTGACGAGCAATAAATGAAGAACAATAGTGAGCAATGAAAGATAAGCAATAAATGTGCAATACCGTTAGCAAAGAGAGTAGATAATGTTGTATTGTATTCGATGTATTGTGTAATAATACGGGTGTCCTTACAAATAACCAGGGTCCCCTTTATATAGGAGAGGGGATCCCAGCATAGTACATGTCTAATAAATAACGAAGAAAAACTACTAATACAGTTGTATAACTGCTCGGTGAGGAATTGTACTGTCCTTTGCAGGCTTTGTCAGTCTTCATCACGTGTCTTCAGGAGCCTTCAGCCCTTTCATAACGATCATCGATCATACTACTCCGAGATTGACCATAACAAGCCTTCGATGTGCTCCCTCGAGCGATGCACCTCGGGGTTGCACCTCATGCCCAGCTTCGAGCTTTATTGAGGTTAGGCGTGGAGCGGCATAGTAGCCCAAAAATCGAACTCTCCAATTTTGGCCGTATACAGTATTGTTCAACAAGCACTCTCCCAAGAGAACCTGTATCTTTTTCCAATCTTTTCTGAAGCCAAAGACTTCAGATAGTTAGCAAGTTCGACTGGACGAGATAGAAAAATACATCTGGTAGAGACCAAGAGGGTAACTCTAATCCTCCTTTAGGATCTTCTGATAGGGGAGCATAATTTTGCCCCAGATTCTCAAGAATTGGGGACTTGGGGAGAAGGACACCCTCTTCTCAAACAGATGCGGCCGGGTGAGATGATGTAGTAGTTTCTAGTTGAAGAGTTGGTGAAGATGGAGCTGATAGTGTTCAAGGGTGAGAAGCAGCTTTGCCAAACACAGTGCTGGTTGTTGGTTGATCATCAACCGAAGACAAAAGGGATCCGGTACTCATCCCCATAATACTGGGTGCAACGACTTGGATCCGAAAGGGGGAGTTGGCATTTTTCCACCATTTCATACTCCCCTAGAGCGCTGAGACATCATCCTTGATTGGTGTAACTAACTCAACAGATTGAGCGGTCTATTGAGTTGTGGAAGGTCGTTGTCTTCAATGTAGAGAATCTCTCTCTTTTCTAGCTTCTCCATCATCGTCAATTATCACAGTATCTATGGACGCACCGGGCAGAGGGATCATCACCATGACTTCCGGAGACAACTCGGGGGCAGTCTTCGCCCTCTTTTTCTTTTCCCCGACCACGGAGGAACGCCTACTTTTTGTTTGCTTGTTCTCTGGTCGGGGACTCTGAGAAGAAGCACTTGCACCAAAAGCAGGCAAGGAGATTATTGTCTGTGAAAAGGCTTTCTGCAACAACCTTGTCGCGTTAGCAGGGTCAGCCAAAACATCCTCTGCCTTCGGGTAGACCTATATTTAATAGGAGATAA
Source organism: Nicotiana glauca (assembly GCA_026770625.1). Taxonomy (NCBI): domain Eukaryota; kingdom Viridiplantae; phylum Streptophyta; class Magnoliopsida; order Solanales; family Solanaceae; genus Nicotiana; species Nicotiana glauca. The sequence continues at coordinate 32,529 of MU769472.1, forward strand.
GAATTAGATAACTTTCTCATAAGAAAAGGTAAGGACATGATGAGCTAAACTTACCATAATTTTTGGCCTTCCACCCATATTTTAGGGATAGCTCTTTCCATAAGCGGGTTTCGGGCGTAGTAACATCCAAGCTTTTCTGAACCCACTAGTCCAAGCCCTCAACTCTAGGGGGAACCCACCGAGTCGCTAAGGCGGGTACGGCTGGCAAATGGATCGGTCTAGGATCGGGACTGGCCCAGTACCGCGGCCCATATGGGTGGTCGGCTTAAACGGTTAGTGGGCCGGTCCTGTGTGCGAGGCCCGCGAGATCGTGACCGGCTGGGAAGTGGGCCGATTCAAGTGGTCCTAAACGGTCCCAACTGCTCTTATTTTTAAAAAAAAATCGTTAAGGCATTTATAATGTAGTCATTTCTCTGCCAAAATAGCCTTGGCTATTTACAAAATAGCCATTTAACCCCTCCAACTTTGTTTTAACCTCAAACTTTTTATAATTACACTTTTTTCCTAATTCCAACTATAAATACCCCTCATTCTTTTATTTTTCTAACAAAATTATCAATCTCTCTATAATTTTTTTCTATAATTGCTTACTTTATTGTTACTATTTTTGAAAATTTGTGAAGTTGATAAATTGAAGTCTTCGAGTCTTCAATGATAATCAATTTTCAACAAGTTGTTCGTCAATTTGTTAAACTCGTTCCAACTCATAATTTTTAATATTATAATTTTGTTTGTTTTATTTATTTTATATTATTTGATTAATTATGATGACTTCATGCTTTGTTTGGAATGTAGGGATTGCCGAAACTTGAAGACAAGACTTGAAGTACTAATGATGGGGACCGCAAGGAAGTGCTCCTTTGGGACTTGTTCTCTTAAATCTTCTTCAAAGTGTGGCTTGTTGATGATCAACTTTTCAATTTCTTTTTGCTTTGCATCTGTTGGAAATCAATTTCACAAACGTGCAAAGATATGCCATTTTTCCAATAAAAGAAAAATTCTTCTGTGTCAAGAAAGAGTACTGCTACTTCCATAGTTCCATAGAAGGATTTTCATTTCCGAATCTATTCAAGCGGCTCTCTGGTAAAATTAACCATGCAAATCACTACCTTGATATAAATTCTTAATAATGCTGCATAGCTCTTTTTTTGAAGGCTACTGCATCAATCGATTTTGAAATTTGTAGCTTTTGATTTCCAAGATGAAGAGATGAAAAGCAAAATTGATCTCACAGGGTGCGCTAATTTGTTTGCAACGAATTTTCCATACACGAAAAATAACTGCAATTATAAAGAATAAATTAATTTTATTAACCAATTGTGAGTACAATTCTGTTTCTCTCTTGATTCTTTGTCCAAATTATTCTCCGTAATTCGAGGGCTTAAGTAGCGTATTTCTTGAACTCAGGAATGATGCGAACTTCCTTGGATGTATTTGATCTCCATGAAACGGAATAACGTCCATTCACACTTCCACGACTTTGAGAAAGATAATATTTAATGTCTTGATCTCTTTGTGAATATTCCACGAATTTATGAAATTTTGAGATGATCTCAATTTTCGAGATAGTTTTTTGAGGGAATATGTAACCCTTTTTATAGGAGTAGTTAGGGGTGGCAAAACGGTTCAAAGAAAACAGTTAACTACCCATATTATCCACTAAAAAATAGGTTGGATAATGAAATTTTTAAATATGGGTCAAATATGGATAAGAACCATATTATCCATTTAGAAAATGGATAACCAATGAGTCTAACTTTTACATTTGTAATGCTTCAAATTGGGGGTTCCTCAAGTTAGGTAGATTAAGAATTCTCCCAAAAGTGATCATATACAAGAATTCATGGATAATATGGGTAACCCATATTATCCGCCGGTTAACCCATTTTTTATTCGTATTAAATATGGGTCGGGTCGAATAATTGATCCGTCTTTTCATCACCCGTTTTTTACCGGAACTATATCCAACCCGACCCGACCCGACCCTACCGTTTGCCACTCCTAGGAGTGTCCTAGGGTTAGAGTAGCATCAAAGTTAAGGTATCGGTAGAGTAGCCTCCAAACAACCTGAATAGACTCCTAGAATTTCAAAACTCCTAAAATTTCGATGTCTACGGGGTGGAATAGATATTTCTGAAGGAGGGAGACACTTGAATAACACAGCCTATCCAGTATCCTCATGTATTTATATTTTATATTACCCTACAGTTATGGATTATACTATAACAGGATTGATATTCATTAAAAATCGGACATGATTGACTATTCGTATGGTCCATTCTCTAAATAATCATGTATAATTCCTGATGTAGAATATAGATCATGAAAGGGATTCAAAGATTTCTCGGTTTCTTCATTTATCCACTGGAAGTATAGCAATATCACGGGACATCTTTTACTCCTGTTGACATCACTCAATGGAACTTGCTTATAAGTTGTGTTTTTTTGTTTGTTTTGTTTTTATGCTGAAAGATGTGCTAGCAAAAATATGTCTCGTCTACAAGTGATAAGATTGTACATGTTGACTTGTTTAGATTTTGCTATACAGTATATTGATAAGTATGTTCCTTGTTGATGTTTATGTTTTGATGCAAGTGATATCATCCTAATGAGTTTTTTCCATTTACGGAACAAATTAGTCCAATTCAGTTGTAATAGTTGTTAGTTTCAGTTGATTTCAGTTACAATTAGTTGCAATTAGACCGTTAGTTTGTTAGAATTTTTGGTTAGAACTCACGTGACTCGCACGTGCAGAGCAGGTGCTGGAAAAGAGGGATTCCAAAAGATAGTTATAACTAATTTTCACACCTCTTCCTATATAGGTTGTTTTCCTCAAATTGTATGGATCATCTGAAGAGTTTGGAATAAGAAATCTCTCTCTTCTCTCCCATTTCTCTCGTTCAATTATGTTCTCAGAACTCCATTGAGTTCTATATCGAGCAAACTGTTCAAGGACAATCCTTCTCATTTGTTCTTTAGGTGAGCTCATTTGCTATTTACTTTTTCTGTGCTTTCAATCAAGTTCATATCATTGGTATCAGAGCATTTCTCTCCTTGGATCTATGATAATGGGCTATCATAATGCTTGTATGCAAGAGTTGCGAAAGGAAGTCGATAATCTCAAGGGATCGATGGAAGTAGTCACCACTTCTGTGTCAGAGTTGAAGAATTCTATAGATCATAAAGTAGCTCAAGCTATGGAGGAAATTAGGAAGTTGTTGATGAACAATTTGACTACAACTGGAACTCATCACCCTGAGGTTCCTGTTGAGAACGAAAGTCCAGAAGTGGCAGTTACTCGACCTAGAGGCTATCAGTTACCAACTCGTGACTATCATGTGGAGTTTCTAGCTTTTGATGGCCTAGGGTTGAAGGATTTGTTGTACAAATGTGAGCAGTTCTTCGCAAGAGATGGTACTCCTGAGGATTCTAAAGTGAAATTGTCTTCGTGCAAACTGGAGGGGAGGGCACTACAATGGCATCAATCTTACATGAAGCATAGGTTGACAAGAGACTGCCACGGTGGGGGGAATATGTAGCTTGTTTGTATGCCAGATTTGGTTCTGAACTATTTGATGATCCCAGGGGAGATTTCAAGGACTTGAGGCATGTAAGCTCAGTACAAGATTATGTTGACTTGTTTGATGAATTGCTTAGTATGGTGGAACTATTAGAGGAGTATGTTGTTAGCTATTTTGTTAGGGGAATGAAACTAGAAATTAGCTTACCTGTTAAAATGTTAGCACCTAGATCATTAGCTAAATCCATTAGTTTAGCCAAGATTCTGGAGCAAACTTTAATAGGACAAAAAAGAGTCTTCATGACCACCTCGGCCCCATCCTATTCAACTAAAAATACTCCAAATTTCCTTCTGTTAACCCTCAATTTTCACAACAAACTACCCCAATAACTTCTAGATTTGGCCAACCCTTCAGTAAACCTCCCAATACTCATACCTCATCTACTAAACCTACTTATAGAAATTCCAAGAAATTAACTCCAACTGAAATGGATGAGAGAAGGAGCAAGGGACTGTGTTACAATTGTGGTGAGAAGTGTAGTTTTGGGCATGTATGTAAGAATAAAACTGTTTTCTATGAAGGTAGAAGGGGGAATAGAAGAAGTTGAATTGGAACAGGATGTGATGCTTGATCCAGTAGAATTGTTAACAATGATTGGCCAAGGATTGGAAACTGATACTGAGGGATCCATTCTACCCCATGTATCATTTCATGCCATGAATGGGCTACATGATTTTAGAACCATGAGGGTGACTGTATCAGTCAAGGGAAAGGTTGTGCAAGTTCTGATTGATACTTGTAGCACTCCCAATTTCTTGGATCTTAACACTGCCAAGAAATTAGGATGTGTCTTGATAGATATAGCTCCTTATGATGTATCTGTTGCTAATGGAAAAAAGGTGCAAAGCGACTACATATGTAAAAAACGGATTTGGAAAATGCAAGGTGTTTCTTTCTATTCTAAAATATTAGTACTACCAATTAGAGGTTGTAGTATAGTTTTTGAAATTTAGTGGTTGATCACATTGGGGGACATCAAGTGAAATTTCAAAAAGCTTAGGATAGAGTTCAGTAGCATGGGACACAAGGTGTCATTGAGGGGAGTGCAACCTCCAGCAACTAAAATGATTCAACAATCTAGTATGGACAAGCTGTTAGCCAAGCTTGCAGAGTTACGTGTGATATCTGTGGGATTGTTCTTTGAGCGCCAGCAACAGGAGATGGAATTTAGCCTTTTATCAATGGAAGGCTTGCCAAAGGAGCCTAGTATGAACTGGGAATTGTAGACTATCTTACAGAAGTACAGTGATTTTTTTGAAGAGCCAACATAACTTCCTCCTTCTAGATTGCATGATCACAAGATCATCCTGAATGAAGGTACCTCCCCCATCAACATTAGACCATACATGTACCTTAATGTCCAGAAAAATAAAGTTGAAAAGATGATGAATGAGATCTTAGCCTCTGGAGTTACCAGACACAGCACTAGTCCTTATTCAACCCCTATTGTGGTGGTAAAAAAGAAGGATGGTTCATGGCATTTATGTGTGGATTATAGGGAATTGAACAGCTGCACAATGAAGGACAAGCTCCCAATAATTGTAATTGAAGAACTGCTGGATGAATTACATGGTGCCAAATATTTTTCTAAGCTAAATCTAAGGTCAGGATACCACCAAGTTAGGATGTTTGAACTAGACATACCTAAAACTTCCTTTAGAACCCACCATGGCCATTATGAATTCATAGCTATGCCTTTTGGTTTAACAAATGCTCCTTCTACTTTTCAAAGCCTAATGAACCAGATTTTTCACAACTTCCTCAGAAAATTCATCCTAGTCTTTTTTATGACATCCTAATATATAGCCAAAGCTGGAATGACCATTTATTGCATTTGGAGGAGGCTTTTAAAGTGCTTAGATCTCACATTTTGTTCATTAAACAACGCAAATGTGCCTTTAGAGTCACACAGATTGACTATTTAGGCCATATCATTTCTGAACAAGGAGTAGCTATGGATAACCAAACGGTACAAGGGGTGCTGGACTGGCTACTACCTACTTTTATTAAAAGTCTAAGGGGTTTCTTAGGATTGACTAGTTATTATAGGAGGTTTATCAAAGGGTATGGCATCATTGCAAGGCCCTTAACTGATCTGCTAAAAAAGGGAAATTTTCAGTGGAATCCTGCAGCAACTACTGCATTTCAAGAGCTGAAAAAAGCCATCACTTCAGCTCCTGTCCTAGCTCTTCTAGACTTTTCAAAGAAATTCACAGTGGAAACTCATGCTTCTCGTCCAGGAATTTGAGTTGCTTTGGCACAAGATAACAAACCAATTGCTTTCTTCAGCAAAGGTTTATTAGAGAAGAATAAGGTATTGTCAATATATGAAAGGGGCCTATTGACATTAGTTTCTGCTGTACAAAAGTGGAGGCATTACTTACCGGGAAGGCCATTCATCATCAGGACTGATCACCACAACCTTAATTACTTGCTAGAGCAGAGGATTGCTACTCCTAGTCAACAAAAATGGCTAGTCAAGTTACTCGGTTATGATTACTCCATAGCTTACAAAAAAGGGATGGAGAACATAGTAGCTGATGCATTGTCTAGGAAGGAAGAAGCTACCCAACTTTACAGCATCTCTAGTATCAATCCAGACATTTTGGTATTCAGTTAAAACCTCATGGAGTCAAGATCCTGCACTCCAACACCTTATAAAATCTATACAGAATGGGAAGGCCACCAAACCTTATTACAGATTCCAAAATGGGATCCTGAGCAGAAAGAATAAACCGGTGGTTGGTGCTGATACTGTAATCAGAACTAAGCTCTTTTTATTTTACCATGATAATCCTATCGATGGCCATTCTGCCATTGCAGCCACCTTAAAAGGGATCAAGCAGGATTTCTATTTGAGAAGACAAAGCAGGATGTTTATACTTATGTAAGGAGCTGTGATGTTTGCTAGAAATGCAAAAATGAAATTGTGGCTTATCCTTGTCTGCTTTAACCTCTGCCTATTCCAGATAAGGTGTGGCAAGATATTTCAATGGATTTTATTGAGGGCCTTCCTAAGGCTGCTGGGAAGGATGTGATTTTTGTAGTGGTGGATCGATTGACCAAGGTTGCCTATTTCATAGCTCTCAAAGACCCCTACACTGCCTTGGATGTAGCTCAGGTGTTCATGGATCAAGTGTTTAGACTTTATGGAATGCCCAAAGATATAGTATCAGATAGAGATTTTGTCTTTACAAGCAAATTTTGGAAGGAGTTGTTCAGATTGCAGAAGGTTTCACCATTGACTTCCACAGCTTACCATCCTCAAACAGATGGACAAACAAAGGTAGTCAATAGATGGGTGGCATGGTACCTTCGATGCATGACATTTGAGAAACCAAAAGCATGGCCACAGTGGTTACCCTTGGCAGGATGGTGGTACAATACAACTTATCATTCCAGCACTAACATGATACCTTATGAGGCAGTTTATTGTCAGAAATCACCTCCTTACTCCCTTACATAAGCTTTGATTATCAATTAGATATGGTTGACAGAAGTCTCCAAGCTCGAGAAGCCACTCTCAGACTACTGAAGTTCCAATTGGAAAAAGCTCAGAACAGAATGAAGGTACAAACTGATAAAGGAAGGACTGACAGAACTTATGCAGTGGGAGACTGGGTCAAGCTACAACCCTATAGATAGCTTTCTCTTAAGAAGCATGGTTTTCAGAAACTATCGTCCAAATACTTTGGACCCTTCAAGATTCTTGCTAGGGTGGGAGCAATAACATACACTTTGTACCTTCCTGCTGGTACAAAGATTCACCCTACATTCCACATTTCCCAGCTAAAAAAGAAGATTGTATCTAACTCAGCCACAGTCACTTTACCTATGGTGCTTTCAGAAGTTGGTCATGTCCTACTAGAACCTGAGGTCATACTTGATAGGCATACGATTCAGAAGCATGGAACGGTTGTATCTCAAGTTTTGGTCAAATGGTTTTATACTGCACCAGAAGATAGTACATGGGAAGAATAGCACGACCTTAGGAAGAGATTTCCTTTGTTCGATCCTTGAGGACAAGGATTATTTGTAGAGGGGGGTAATTTGATACGATCCTAATGAGTTCCTTCCATTTACGGAACAAATTAGTCTAGTTCAGTTGTAATAGTTGTTCGTTTCAGTTGATTCTAGGTACAATTAGTTTCAATTAGACCGTTAGTTTGATAAAATTTTTGGTTAGAACTCACGTGACTCGCACGTGCAGAGCAGCTGCTGGAAATGGGGATTCCAAAAGTTAGTTATAACTAATTTTCCGACCTCTTCCTATATAGGTTGTTTTCCTCAAATTATATGGATCATCTGAAAAGTTTGGAATAAGAAATCTCTCTCTTCTCTCTCGTCTCTCTTATTCAAATCTGTTCTCAGAACTCCATTGAGTTCTGTATTGGGAAAAATTAAATATATAAATGAATAATGATGTGGCATGACACGTGGGGTTATTTAGCTATGACCGGGTCAAAAAATCTAAGCTGATGTGGATAAAAAGAAGTACGAGACAATGGGGTGAAAAAAGAGATACGAGAACAAAGGGAAGGTACAAGTTAAAAGGCTCGGAAGACCCATATCTATCTAAAGCGTAATTATGAAGAAGATACGAAAAGACAATAAACCAGGACACATAAGAGAATGAAGATACACGTCATTACAGAAGAAACAAGTACTAGAGCCGTTAAGGAATATTTTCATTTAATATAATGATTGAGTAACATTTCTTTTAATATCATTTATTGCTCATAATCGCCTCATTACGACAGAGACACTACACATTCTCCTAGAATCCACTATAAAAGGAGAAGGTCTCAACATCTGTAAAGACACAAAATATTATTGAGATAACACTGAAATACAAAATTATTTACTGCTTTATTATTACTCTCAAAAGCCTTTTATTATTTTTATCTATTAATTATCAGTAATCCGATTCTTCTATATTCTAGATTTGACTAAAAATCTATTTTTTGGTTAAACAAATTGGTTCCATTACCGGAAATCTGATAATCAATGTTACTTCTATTTGATTTCCTTGTTCAAATCAATCATGTCAAACAACAATGACAACACCACAGGACTTCCAGAAATTTAGACAAACCAACAAATTCAATAGATTCTCCTCGAGATTCACCACAAGGCTCTCCACGAAACTCTCCACGGCGATCTCGTGAAGGCACTACCGATGGATCTCAGGCAAATGAACAAGATCAATTCAACAATGTCGAAGATATGAATGAGGCGTTACAGAAAATAATTGCATCTCAAGTGAGCGAATCTCTTCAAGACTTTGTTAACTAGTTACCTACTGCTCCGTTCATACCAACTCCAAACAATAACACTTTAGAGAACCCCCGTTCTGGACTGGTTAATTCAGGCAGTGGTGGAACTCTTAGTGAAATGCAAGAAGGAGGCCCAGGCAAACAGGCTAATTCTGATTTACAAAATCTTGTACTAACCTTGCAGAGACAGCTCAAGGAACAAAATGAACGCATAGAACAAATACCTGGGGTACTGCCCGTGATTAAAGGGGTGTACATAGACAAATACTCACAACAGCCATGGAAGCCAAGTGCAGCTCCCCTCCCAATTCTGAAGAAATTAAAAATGCCTGATATGCCTAAGTACGATGGAACATCAGACCCACGAGATCATGTTACATCCTTCACCACTAGAGTTAAAGGGAATGATTTGACCAAGCAAGAAATTGAATCGGTCCTGGTCAAAAAATTTGGCAAAACACTCACCAAAGGAGCTTTAACCTAGTATTCTCTTTTACCTAAAAATTCAATAAATTCTTTTGTTGAGCTTGCAGATTTGTTTATTAAAGCACACTCGGGATCTCAAAAAGTTGAGAAAAGGATGGAGGACATCTTCAAAATTAAGCAAGGGAATTTCGAGTTATTAAGAGAATTTGTAGATAGATTTCAACGAGAAAGAATGTTGCTGCCACGAGTACCTGACAACTGGGCAGCCATAGCTTTTGCTATTAATTTGAATGAGAAAAGTTCAGAAGCCACAAGGAAACTCAAAGAAAGTCTTCAGGAATTTCCAGCAACAACGTGGAATGATGTCTACAACAGGTGTAGCACAAAGATGAGGATCGAGGAAGATATTATCTTGCGGCCAAAAATAGATGAGAAAACAAGTTCAAGGCGTGTAGATAATGAAAGGAGGTCCGGTAAAAACAGATATGATCCTTACATGGGACCAACGGTAAAAGACTCGAGGTCAAAACAGGAGAGGTACGACCATAAACCCAGACATAGGGAATCAGGATCTTCATCAAGATTTAACAATGAACGAGGAGCACGCGGACAACGAGATGATGATGGGGGATTGAAGGAAAGGTTTGGTGGTTACAATTTTAACGTAACTACTTCTAAGCTCGTAGTTATTTTAAGAGGCATGGGAGATAAGGTACGGTGGCCGAAGGATATGAGATCGAACCCGAGTAGAAGAAACCCTGATCACTGGTGTGAATTCCATAATGATCACGGACATAGAACCGTAGATTGCAGATTTTTACAAAGTGAGGTAGACCATTTGTTAAAGCAAGGATACCTCACTGAGTTATTCAATGAGAAAGGCAAACAAGCGTATATGAAAAATAGACAGGAGCACCCAAAGCCACCCTCTCCTAAACATACAGTCAATGTTATAAGTGGAGGAGAAGATATCAATGGTGTCTCGTATACTACAGCCAATAAAATATCAAAAATGATGATCACACATGGAAAGCGGCTACAACACGTACTAGAGAAGGAGAATATCACATTCAGTGACATAGATGCGGAAGGCCTCATGACCCCATATAATGACGCATTGGTAATATCATCACTCGTACATGATACTAATGTTAAACGTGTTCTGATGGATCCAGGAAGTTCGGTAAATATTATTTTGGTACGAGTGTTACGTGAAATGAAAGCTAAAGATAAGTTGGTCCCAAAGGCACATACTTTATCAGGGTTCGATAATTCTAACGTTATAACTAAGGGTGAAGCAATCCTCACCACCTTTGCAGAAGGCGTTATCAAAGATACCAAGTTTCAGTGGTAGATATGGAGATGGCTTACAACATAATCCTTGGGAGGCCATGGATCCATGATATGGATGTTGTTCTGTCTACGTTGCATCAAGTTATCAAATTTCCCTCACCATGGGGAATTTGCCAAATTAGGGGTGATCAGCAAACTTCTAGAAGCATAAACTCCATTACAGATTCAACTGTTCAAGATGAAGCCAAATAGCAATTACAGGATTCAGTTAAGGTGGGTGCTTCAACCTTAACTGAGAAAGGGAGAACAGATGTGGATTCAAGACCTGATACTATTCAAGAACCGGAGAAAAATGAGAACATCAAAACAACCATTGAGGAATTAGAAGAAGTGATTTTATTCATACACTGGCCTGAGAGGAAAGTGTAGATCGGTGCCAACCTTAGCCCTGAGGTAAAACGTAAATTAATTGAATTTTTAAAAGCTAACGCATATTGTTTTGCTTGGTCCCACTTTTATATGACAGGGATACCGCCGGAGGTTGTGACTCATAAGTTAAACATAGATCCATCATATCCTCCAGTGAAGCAAAAGAAAAGAAAGCAAGGAACATTCAAGAATAAGGTGATTCATGAAGAAGTTCAAAAATTGCTCAAAATTGGTTCGATTCGTAAGGTAAAATACCCTAACTGGTTAGCTAACACTGTTGTGGTACCTAAGAAGAACGGTAAGTGGCGAGTCTGTGTAGATTACACAGACCTTAATAAAGTCTGTCCAAAAGCTTCTTTTCACTAACCATATATAGATCAATTAATTGATGCTACTGCAGGACATGAGCTATTATGTGTTTTAGATGCATACTCAGGTTATAACCAAATCAAAATGGACCTAGAAGATGAGTAAAAAATTTCTTTCATAACAGATAGGGGGACCTTTTGTTATAATGTAATGCCATTTGGTCTTAAGAATGCAGGTGCAACTTATCAAAGGTTGGTTACTAAAATGTTGCAAGAACATTTAGGTAAGACCATGGGGGTTTATATAGATGACATGTTAGTTAAAACACAGCATTTAGAGGATCATATATCGCACATATCTGAAACATTTAAAATCTTGTGAAAATACAATACGAAGTTAAATCTAGAAAAATGTGCATTTGGAGTGGCATCAGGAAAGTTTTTGGGTTTTCTTGTTTCTAACCGGGGTATCGAGGTAAATCCCGCACGGATTAAAGCTATCTAGGAAATTCCTGATATACTTTCAAGCAAAAAAGAAGTGCAGAGATTGACAGGAAGAATTGCAGCTATGGGAAGGTTCATTTCTAAATCTTCAGAAAAATGTTTTAAATTTTTCTCAGCTCTTAAAAAGCAGGAACATTTTGAGTGGAATGAGGAGTGTCAACAGGCACTTAGAAATCTGAAGACTTACCTATCAAATCCGCCCTTGCTAGCAAAACAAAAGGCAGGGGAGAAACTTTTTATTTATCTTGCTGTTTCAAAAGTGGCGGTAAGCGCAGTTTTGGTTCGTGAAGAACAAGGTAAGCAATCTCCTATCTATTATGTTAGTAAATCCTTACTAGATGCAGAAACACGGTATCCACAGCTAGAAAAACTAGCACTTGCTTTAATTATGGCATCTAGAAAATTAAGACCCTATTTTCAATGTCATCCCATTGTTGTGGTAACTGCATACCCATTACGAAGTGTATTACATAAACACGAACTGTCAGGTAGGTTAGCCAAATGGGCTATAGAATTAAGTGAGTATGAAATCACATACCTGCGTAGAACGGCAATAAAGTCTCGAGTATTAGCTGATTTCGTGGCTGATTTCAGTAAAGGGATACAGTTCGAAGCTGATAAAGAAGTACAGGTACTTAATGGAGCTAATCCAGGTACGTGGACATTATTTACTGATGGATCGTCTAATGTAAAAGGTGCAGGATTAGGAATTGTTTTGGTACCACTGACGGGAGAAACCATTAGACAAGCCATTAAATGTCATTTTGTAACTAATAATGAAGTAGAGTATGAAGCTGTGATCGCAGGTCTGGAATTGTCAAGGGAACTTGGAATAAGTCAGGTAGTGATCAAAAGCGATTCTCAAGTCATGGTTAATCAAATTCTGGGGACTTACGCAGCCATAGAGGCAAGGATGCAACAATATTTGGAAAAGGTAAGGGAACTGATAAAACAGTTCCAATCATGGAAGGTTATCCAAATCCCAAGGGATGATAATGTCGAAGCAGAAGCCCTAGCAAACCTTGCATCCGCAGCTGATATAACAGAAGATGCCAATGCCTCAGTTATTTACTTATGTCACTCGGGTCTTGAACCTGACAAGAATGAGGTAAATTTTAATAATCTAACTTGGGACTAGAGAAATGAAATCGTAGCTTTTTTGCAATATGGTACCTTACCAGATGACACGGCGAAAGCACAAGCACTTCGTAAGAAGGAAACTCGATATTGTTTAAAACAAGGAAATCTTTATCGAAAGATGTTCGGTGGCCCTTTAGCAAGATGTTTTGGACCTTCTCAAACAGAATATGTAATGAGGGAAATACATGAAGGACATTGTGGAAATCACACAGAAGGAAGGTCATTGGTAAGAACTTTGATTAGGGCAGGGTATTATTGGCCCAAAATGGAAGAAAAAACAACGAATTTCGTAGCTAAATGCGACAAATGTCAAAGGTACGGTAACAACATGCATCGACCTGCTGAATTGTTACATCCGGTTATTGCATCGTGGCCATTCATGAAATGCGGAATGGATATTGTTGGACCCCTGCCCCAAGCTAAAGGACAGGTAAACTTTTTACTCATACTTATTGATTACTTTACTAAATGGGTAGAGGCAGGAGCATTCAAACAGGTACGGGAAGAAGAAGTCAAGGATTTCATTTGGTGAAATATCACTTGCCGTTTCGGTGTGCCAAAAGAAATCGTATGCGATAATGGTCCACAATTTATCGGAGCTTAAGTCATGGAATTCTTTCAAAGTTGACAAATAAAAAGGAAAACATCAACACCTTATCATCCAGTAGGGAATGGGCAGGCAGAGTCTACAAATACGATCATCATCAATAATTTGAAGAAACGATTGGAAGAATCAAAGGGTAACTGGCCTGAAGTATTACCTGGAGTCTTATGGGCATACCGTACAACCACGAAAACAAGCACAGGTGAGACCCCCTTTTCTTTAGTATATGGGGCTGAGGCACTTATCCCAGTTGAGATAGGTGAGCCAAGTACGAGAGTGGCACAAGCAACGCAAGTGTCCAATGATGAAGAGATGCGGGTCAATTTAGATCTATTAGAAGGCAGGAGAGAAGCTGTATTGATAAGAATGGCCGCACAAGAGCAGATGATTGAACGATATTACAACAGGAAAGCACATCTGCGATATTTCAAAATTGGGGACTTCGTGCTTAAAAAGGTTTCTTAATCTACCAAGGCAGCCAATTCTGGTAAGCTAAGTCCAACTTGGGAAGGACCCTACAAAATACATGATATTGCAGGAAAAGGAGCATATGAGTTGGAGACAATGGACGGCAAAATACTTCCCTCGCATTGGAATGTTGTTCATTTAAAGAGATATTACTTCTAAAGAAAAACACATGGTCAGGTATCATCATGTTAGATTTTATTTTTGATTTATTAAAATTTTGACTAACGATTTTAGATAATAGGCAAAACGCTTACCCGTACTAAATGATAAGTCACGACCTGTAAGGCAAAATGGAATACACTAAAATTCCAGGCCTAGGATTACAATAATTCTGATAGAAACATATACGGGTAAAGCAGTCTTCATCTATAATCATACCCCCGAGTCCCGTACGTATTTCCGTTTCAGGAAAGGGGCCGGATGAAGGAAACTATCAAGTGCTCGAGGCTTTATACTTCAACACTCAAACACTTGGGGGACTATATAGAATATACAGTCACGTGTATATAAAAGGCAAAGAAGATGCAGGAAAGTCAAGACTAGCCTAAAAAAAAAAAAGACAAGTGCAGAGTGGAAGCTAATGAGTCATAGTACTTCATCAAAGTATTCTTTCCCATAAGAACAATGGAGTCACCTCTAAAACCCTTCCTAATGTTTTGGAGCTAAGGGAAACCCACTATACTACATAAATAGTCAAGGGTAAGAGTTTTATACTAAAATGGGTTATAAGGAAAAACACTGTATCTATTGTTCTATTTTTTTGTAAATCTATTACAACAGAAACAATTACGAGAAAATTATAGATGTAATTCAAATACATGTAAGGAATGATTTACAACTTGTCAAAGTTCAGAAATAAAGACTTGTTCACATTATTCAAGATAAATATGTATGTTCCTATTTCTTATATCGTATAAAACACCATTATGAAGTTGGGACGTCTTCTTCATCAAGTGTTAATATATAAAAGGGTCCTCTTTTATGAATCTCATATTATTTAATCATGAGAACAATAAAAGAATTTTCAGATAGTAAAAATGCAACCTATTCTCTAAGTCCTTTAAAGATAAGAGGCAAGAATAGAACAGATAGGAGTTTGAAGAAATAAGCTTCTTAAAATATTAAAAGACGAGTATAAAAACTTATTCATATCCAAAATGCCCCTTACACAAAACTCAGGGACTTGAAGTTTCTATGTCAAGAGTTTTTATGGCAGAAGTTGTCACAAGAAGTTAAACACTTTAAACATAGACTTCCAAAAAAGGCACCTGCAAAAAGGGGAAATCTAAAAAATAAAAAAAAATAATTTAAAAAAAACCTTCTAAGGTGACGAAACTGAAGGGGGATTATTTACAGACTCAACTGACTCAAGCACTTGCCCTTACACGTTGATCTTCAATCATAGTACTGGCAACACCCACGTATGCAACTTCAACTTGGCTAGTGATAGTAGGCATGGAAGAACTCAAAGGAAGGTCCACACTAGCAATAATCTCATAAGATACGGAAGCTTCGGGAACAACAGACATGGGAACTTCACCCATGGGAGCTTCAATCAAAACAGCTTCAACTGTAGAAGATTCATTTGGAGGGGCCTCAACTAAGGGAGTTTCAGCTGCGGAAAGATAAGCTTCGGGAGATGAGAAATCTGGTGGCTGTTGAGCTTTCTCGATGGCTTTATTTACTTTAGCCAACTCGCATTCAAGATTGAAGTCCTCTTGGCTCATTTCCATCAAGGTATCACGACGGGTTTTGAGATAGATCCAACTTACTTCAATGTTGGAAGATTTTTCAAGAAGTTCATAATCCTTTTCCCAGGCCGTAACTTCATTTTTAAGTTCTTCATTTTTAAGGAGAATGGAATCTTGAGATGATTGTAGAGAGGTGTGGGAATTCTCTAAAGCACAAACCTTGTCCTCCGAAGCTCGGAATTCTCCTTGCACTCGAGTGAGTTCTTATGCCATACCTTCTGCATACGCTTCCTTCTGAGCCAATAAAGCCTTCAAAGCTTTGTTTTCGTTAGCAACCAGGGACAATTGCTCTGCAACAAGCTCCTTAGTTCTCGTAGATTGGTCTGCAGCAGCCTTGACCGTAGCCAACTCAGAGGTAAGGTTTTGAATTTGTTTCTCTAAAAAGCTCTTTCTCTTTTCCAAGATGTCCATGTCAATCTGCGTACTTTTGTACTGGCCTTTCCAATTGTTAGCCTCTAATTGGGATTCAGGAGCAATTTTCTCTGCATCATAAGCAGTTTTCTCCAAATCACGAGCCAATTTCTCTAAGAGAGGAACTCGACTCATAAGCTCGGTACCAATAAAGTTAACCTGGTTGTAATAAAAAAAGTATATAAGGTTAAATTCCAGAAAACAATCTTCTACTAAAAAAGAGATTCAGGAATACCTTCAAGCTGAAATTGACAATGTCGTTCAAAAGATTCATATTACTGTGACTCTCAAGCTTTGCTTTTTCAATGGGACCAATCAAAGGTGCAAGCCACGTGTCTGCTTGCCCAGATTTTCTCAGGAGGCTGCTTTCTCGAGGGACATCAATGGTAACACTCCTCATATTGGAACTCCTACTCGAGGAACCTTCCTCAGTATGGTGGATTATGGGAGGAGTAATTGTTGAAGAGGAATAGCAGAAGAGGGAATGGAAATAATAGATGAGGGAGGTAAAGGAACAATTACAGGAACGGTAGAAGTAGACAAGGGAACTTCATCTAAAACCGGACCTAAAGGACCACTACTAAAACCACTTATAAAAAGTTGGTTTATAGACTCAACAGTATCAGAAGGAGCACATATGTCATCATCAGGAATAACCATAGGAGATATGATAGGTTCGGAAAGAGGCAGGTCTGGAGAGATGTTAATCACATCATCAGAGACGATTCGTCTCCTGACTCGTGGTCTAGTTAACAGAGAACCTTCACCTTCTCCTTCCGAGTCATCTTCAAGAATGAATTTCTTCTTCTCAGATCTTGAAGGAATTGAAACGTCTTGGTGCGATCCTACGAAAATGTCTTGGCCACGTGACGCTAAGACACCTTCAAGAGTGACTCCTCAAGTAGCAAAACCTAAGAAAATAAAGGTTTAAAAAAAAGGAAGCCAAAACAACAAAAAAGAAGAAAAGGGAAAAAATTTCTTACCATGGGTTTTTGGTTCCAACTTTATCGTCTGGAAAGGGTTTTCCAGGTCCTACCCTCCATTGGGGTAACCTTCAGAAGTCTTTCTACCCAACCACGAATATTAGGTACGGGTGTGACCATACCCATGGTTGCTGGAAAAGAAACACGTTAGATAAAACAGGTAAGGAAGGAAATAACTAAGCATGATAAAATTGAATACTTACGTGCAAAGTTCCATTTCTCTAGGAAGCGGAGGTTCCTTTCATCGATTAGACCTGCGGTGGGGGCAACAACATACCGAGTATACCAACCACGGTCTTTGTCATCTTCAGGATTCACCAAAACTCTTTTGCTCTTGGCTGCTAAGCCAAATATTCCATTTCGGAAAAATCCAATGGAGTAAAGGTGAATCAAATAGGGGAAAGTAAATTCTACGTCGGCTTTGTTAGCAAGGTGTCTTAAATAGGCAACAACTCGCCACACTATTTGGACAATTTGCCCCAAGCAAACATTAAAAAAGCGGCACAAATCTAAGATGACCGGGTCGATGGCCGGTTTAAATCCCAAAGTGAAAGGATAGGTGTAAACAAAGGAATAACCTATCATATAAGAGGTGATCCTTTGATTCGGGTTAGGAATAATAATGGGGAAATCATCGGCCCAATGGCATTCACTTATAACTATTAGAGCCAAAGCGCTTGTGATTAAGGTAGGATAAGGATCAGCACGGTCTAGTGCATCCACCTGGGTTTTTAAAGATTCTCTATCATGGTGGAAAGAAAACTCGGTAGGAATAATTTCTTCTACTAAGGGTTCACGCAAAGGCACCGTTGAGTCCTTACTTCTAGAAGAACTTCTTTGTGAATGAGAACCTCTGGTTCCAGAAGAAGGTCCAAAATCAGAAGGAGGTGTTGAAGCACCACCACAGTGGAGCTTAGATTGCGTAATCTACCTCCTCTTCTATATCATACAAGAGCATTGAGAAAATTATCTAGAATGGGAGTTTTCCTAGGGTTAGGGTTCGAAGAAGCCATGGATGCAAAAGCTGAATTGAAGCAAGTAAGTTTGCAAGGCGGAAGTATTCAGTTCAATTTATGAACAATAAGACAAGAAGAGAGGTTATATTAATAGTATTGGATAATTATAAAAAATGAAGAGTATGATGATGAAAGACGCTATAATGATGATAACTGATACTCAGTGAAGAGTGAAGCCGAACAGAAAGCCTGGAAAAGCGCTGCGTGACAGTGCAACCAATGAGGAAGCAATATGTGTCCAGGGCATTAAAAGGAAGTGACAGTTGAAGCGTCAACTTTATCAGAGCATTAATGGTGAAAAAAATTCTCCTTTTACGAATTCCAATTCCACTTCCCAAATATTCGTATTGATGAATAAATGGAAAGTGGGGGGATTATCTGTATTGGGAAAAATTAAATATATGAATGAATAATGACGTGGCATGACACGTGGGGTTACTTAGCTATGACTGGGTCAAAAAATCTAAGCTGATGTGGATAAAAAGAAGTAAGAGACAATGGGGTAAAAAAAGAGATACGGGAGCAAAAGGAAGGTACGGAAAAAAGAGATACGGGAGCAAAGGGAAGATACAAGTTAAAAGGCTCGGAAGACCCGTACCTATTTAAAGCGTAATTATCAAGAAGATAGAAAAAGACAATAAACCAGGACACATAAGAGAATGAAGATACACGTAATTACAGAAGAAACAAGTACGAGAGCCGTTAAGGAATATTTGCATTTAATATAATGATTGAGTAACGTTTTTTTTAATATCATTTATTGCTCATAATCGCCTCATTAAGACAGAGACACTACACATTTTCCTAGAATCAACTATAAAAGGAGAAGGTCTCAACATCTGTAAAGACACGAAATATTATTGAGATAACACTGAAATACAAAATTATTCATTGCTTTATTATTACTCTCAAAAGTCTTTTATTATTTTTGTCTCTTGATTATCAGTAACCCGATTCTTCTATATTCTAGATTTGACTAAAAAATTTTTTTTTGGTTAAACAAGTTCTACATCGAGCAAACTGTTCAAGGACAATTCTTCTCATTTGTCCTTTAGGTGAGCTCATTTGCTATTTCCTTTTTCTGTGCTTTCAATCAGAGTTCGTATCAGCAGGATATTGATGGGAAAGATGTTCCACTTAGCAAATTTAAGGGAAAGGTTCTTCTAATCGTCAATGTTGCTTCCAGATGGTACTTTCTCCTCAATTTGTAACTGAATGTTTAAGATTCATGATAATTTTACCATAGTATAGTGATCTGATTGGAGAAGTGATTTTCGATTCAGTGGCTTGACGACATCAAATTACACAAAGCTGTCTCGGGTGTATGAGAAGTATAAAACTAAAGGTAACCTACATGCTTTAGTATTGAAATTGGCATGCCTTCTTTTCTCTCTCCCACCCTTTTTGCGGTTTATCTTTTTTTTTTAATTTTTAATTTTTTTATGTTCTGTGTCCCTTAAATTTGTTTAACCGCTGTAAAAATGACACTACTTCTCTTGAACATGTATAATTTATGGTGCTGCTTTTAGTTCCTCACGAACAGTGGTGGAGCCACCTTTACGAAAGGGGTGTCAGTACGCTGGGAGAATATGTATAATAAAAGACATCAGATGCTTCTCCACCTGCCTAACTACGTACCGAAGCATGTTATTAGCACGGCCATGTTATATATCACAGGCTTAAAATACGTATTAAATTTTGTATTAATCTATTTATTTTATTGCATAAGTAAATATGTACTGTTTTAACAAATTCAGTTTCAACATTTTATTTTTCACTGTTCAAAGTCATGCTAAAAGCATTAGTGTATTCCTTGCATGACTTGAGAGATCTTGCTTTTCCGTGTAATCAATTTGGGGCTCAAGAGCCAGGATGGAATCCAGAGATTAAACAGTTTGCTTGCACACGGTCTGCATTAACTTTCCCTGCATATAATGTTGATGGGGGTGCCATCTGGTATAAACAAACGACTAAAAATGATATGAAACAGGTAGATCTGAACGGCCCTAACACGTCCGGCACCAGTTTATTAGTGATTTTTATGTGATCTGGATTCTAGTTAAGTGGAATTTTGACAAGTTTCTGTTGTTAAGAGCTTCTAAGTAAGTCAAAAGATTGCATTCCCTGGTCTAGTCATCATAGGCTTGTGCTAATGATAATAAACTTTATCATGTTAGGTTGTGGATGTGTCTTACTTCCTTTTTTCATAGGATCTAACATTATTACGTGTATTTGGGATTTGAAGAAATTTTTGTTTTTCTATATGAAACAATTTGGTCATTTACCATTTTGGACTCTTTTGAATAGGGATCCAAAAAATTCTCTTCCCAATTGATATGAGTGTAAAGAGAGATGAAATAAAACTGAAAATAATCCTAGCAATGAGGCAAGGGTACCGTTTTTCCAGTCTAAGTTATTTAACATTCTTATACATTTGCTTATGAAGTATTTTCAATGAGAAAACTTTACCATTTTTATATTGTTTGGCTCAAAAGTTATCAATATACTTTATAAGCTTAAAAACAATCGAAAAATAAATAGAGGTAAATCGTAATCAAATATAATATAACCTAGAGATAAAAAGATAAAAATATTGTAGTAGATCTGGTAATAAGAACTTGAGAATGAATGTTCGTTAGATGTAGAGATATAGAGAGAGAAATAGGAGAAAGTGAGAGAGTTGTATTCTTTAATAATAATACCGATCCCCCTTTACAATGGGAAGGTCTCATTTATATAGCAGGAGGTCTTCCTCGAAATAATCATAAAAGTACAAATAGTCGACGTCCTCCTATCGAGGACGCTGAGTTTTAGCTGGCATCGCCTTTGTCCTCACGCCCAATTCGTACTCTTACTTCAGTAGGCGGATGCTCACTGGGCGTACCCTTCAGCGTCAAGACATTGAGGGCCAAATTTGACCCCATACAGTTAGTCCCTCCGCTCGTTGGAGGCGTATCCGGTAGATGTCTTCAATGGGCGGAAAAGCAAACCTCGTCTTTAGAAAATTTGACCTCACTATGGAGGCGGTGACGTGAATGAGGTGAAATGTATGGCATCGCCGAGCTGCTGGCGCGTGGCTCCCTTTTTGAAATGACATCATCGCCCGCATGCATCATAATTAAACTTACTCCCGAGGCAGTTCAGAGGATGATGTGATGTTCTGGTTTCCCGCGCCCGTTTTGAATCATGCCTCTTCAATTTCTGTACATCCTAACCCTATAAATAAAGGGAAGGTTCAATCCAATTCATCTTTCGAACCTTTGGAAAACCTTTTCTGGCTCCCTGTCTGACCTTTCTTTCTAGCAACCGCTATTTCGTGCGAGACTCTTCCACTTCTTTGAAACCACACCTTCTGTCGTTAGTGCTTCGTTTCTTGCATAGGATAACATGACAAAACATGGACAGAGTAATAAAAAGACCAAAGATAATGCCCTATATAGGGTTCCGCCCTCTTCCGGTGGTGAAGAGGAAAAGGCAGCGAAGGCCTTTGTTCCTCTTAGTGTAGACAACATCCTCTCGAAGGAGACACATATTCGTAGGGATTTTCCAACTAAAAGCCCAGCCCTTCCCTGGGAGCACATCGATCTATTACAGTCCCACTTAGATGATCTTCGAGAGACGCACCATATTCCAGACCACGTGGAAATGGTTCCGGCCGGGACGGACTATGCCAATGTGCACCGGTCCGGGTAGTGCACATTCTATGAATACCCATTCTTGATCAGTTACAGACTTCCAATCTACCCCCTAATGGAGGAGCTTTGCCGCTTTTACAACGTATGTCCGGCTCAGCTCACTCCTTACACCTTGAAGGTGTGCCGTGTAATGACCGCTTATTAGGCCAGGGCTGAGTGTAGCGTCTCGGTCCACCACCTCTTACAGTTATTCAGCCCTAGTTACCTGAGGGGTACCATGCTGCAGCTAAAAAGTCGTGGCACAAGGGGCTTGGTTGTTAAAGCCGATGACAAGACTAACCGCCGCTTTTGGCGTAAATACTTCTACATCAGGACGGAGCACCTGGTGTCGAATCCCGAAGGGTTCCCGAAAAGATGGAATCCAGAACGTAAGTATTTTTACTTGTACAATTCAGAACTCCTTACGATTTTGACCATACGGCCATTGTGATTTCTTTGCTTTTCTCCCCTTCTTTTTTTTGCAGCGAGAGCTTCTCCACCCCAGTTCATTGAAAATATTAAATTATGGGTGGTGAGAATGATTCCGTATGCGGAGGAATATCATATTGGGCTGCGTTTCGTGAACGATATGGCCTGTCAGGTAATTCTTTGGCTAAGGTTTGGAGGTTCCTTTAGGTTTTGTTACCTGACTTATTTGTTTTGGCAGGTCGGAGCGCCCCTAAGAAGAATAAGAACATCGTTACTTCGCCTAAGGAGGGGACTGACTCTGAGGGTGGAGACATACCCTGTGGCTCGCTCAGTTATGGCGCTCCCGGGGTTCCTCAGCATGAGGTTGTGCCCATGCCGGTGCCCACAAACGAAGCGACTCCTTCAATACCATCCCCGTAGCCTGTGGAGGAGGCTTCTGTGGGTGAGGAGCCGCCGGAGAGGAAAAGACACCGGTTGATAACTGGCAGGAGGATAGCCATAGAGGAGAGAGGGAGAGTGAGACCCGTTAGGGGTCCAGGCCAGTTTTTATGGTCGATGCCATCCGTTTCGGGAGGTCAACTCCCCAAGGGAGGACAAATTCCGACGCCAGCCCAGCCCGCATTCCAAAGAGTGGCGCGTCAACTGTTGTCAGAGAATGGGGCGACAGTGCCAAGAGGGTGGATCCTGAAGCTGCCCATACAGGTGCAGATATGTTAGCAAGGGGTTCGGCCAGCGTGGGGATGAGGACAGGTAGATCCAACCGCCGAATCCTAATCCCAGGAGGGTATAACCTGTTGCAACACAGCAAGCAGGCTGCCACGGATATGACCTTATTATGTGCGGCCACTGAGCGTGAAGTGCTAAAAGGTGTTAGTGACGGGGAACTATCCCGGAGGATTGCTAGCGCGGCCTTGCAGGTAGTTTTCGATTTTCTTCGTGTGCCGTAAAGTTAACTTTGATGCATACTGACTTTCCTTTCCCCTTTTTCCTCTTTTTTTAGACTCTCATCTTGGAGGTAGAGAGGAGGCGTTGAGCGCAAAGGAAGGCAGCCTCTTTCAAGAAGGTGGTAAAGAAATATCAGTGGTGTCGTGCCAAGCATCAGGCGCTGGCGGACCTACTCAAGCAGGACCCGAAATTTCGGGTTTTCCATGAGGGCTTGGAGCAGTCAGAGGCAAAGCTAAAACGGAGGGTGGTTGAGCTGGAGCAAGTTGATGAGCAGCTGATGGCCACTTTGGCTCGGAACATTGAGTTGGAGACTCTCCTCCAGTCGAAGGAAGAGGAACTGGAGCTCGGCCGTGGGGTAGCGGCGGAAGACACTAATTTGCGAGCCAAGGTCACTGCCTTGACTGCCAAGCCTGATACCAAGGCGGCTGAGATTGAAGCCCTTAAGCAGACTGCTGCGCCAAGGTCCAATGAGGACGCGCATCGTGAGGCGCATGATATGTGGGTGTATGCTGAAGCCAAGCTAGTCGTGCTCGAGGAATTCTTAGCCGCGGGTCGAGCTGCTGAGGCGGAGGTTCAGGAGTAACAACGCATGGCTCGCGTTGCCCGCGAAGCCTACGGGTATAGTTCCGACACCCCAAACCGGGCGGGCTATAATTCCGAAGACGTTAACCGTCTAGGGTCCGGGTCCTGGATCTCTGCCACTTATCATCCTGGGGGCGGTAGTAGAGATGGCGGTCCGGCGGGGGATGGTGAGTAAAATGGCGAAGCCCCTTAGGACATGTATACATTTTGTTTTTTTGTATTTGGAAGTGTAAATGGGTCCTTTTATACATGCATTTTTGGATGATAATGGAAGTTATACTTTTGTTGTTATTCACTTCCTTTTGTATCTTTTATTTTTCGGTATCTCGTCTCCGCAAAGTGGATGCTCGCTTACTTGTAGGATTCGCAGTGTGTTTCTTGAACGTTGTTTGTGTTATTCGCCGATAGGAGGTGGCTTCGATGCTAAATAGTGGTGGCTTTAGCTAATAATGGCATCGCTTCATCTGTTATTTGTCACACCTCCTTTTTACGCTACCACACCCCGCGACGGGTGTGATAAAGGGAGTTTTTTCCAATTAAAGGACAATCAAAACGTGATTTATTTATTTAATTCAGAGTCGCCACTTGGGAGATTAATGGTGTCCCGAGTCACCGGCTGAATCCTGAATCGAGGAAAAGATTGACTCTGTATTACAGTCTGCAAACCAGAAATCCGGATAAGGAATTCTGTTAACCTGGGAGAAGGTGTTAGGCATTCCCGAGTTCCGTGGTTCTAGCACGGTTGCTCAACTGTTATATTTATCTTAATTATCTGATTTTAGTACATGCTCAAACCTATGTGCATTTTTTTTACCTTTTAACTGCTTTTGACTATGATTATTTTATAAGAATTGCAACGTCATGAAAATGCATCTCGAACTACATCGCACCATTGCACCCGTGGTTGTCAACACATTTCGACTCCATTGAGATTTGAATTTGGGTCACATAAATGTGCACCCGTACTTAGGAAGGTAATATTATTAAAAGACGCGCCTAAAGAAACTAATAAGTTGTTAATTTTACGGGAGGCCATGGAAACTCACTAAATGGCACGTCCCGAAATCTAAGTATTTTAATATATGCATTTAGTGAGGGCCCCGCAGTTTGTGCGTTTTATTTGACAAGCTTGTCTTCATTTTTTTAGGCCGATCCTAAGGCGGCTATGATTTTCTATTTATGTTCTGTCTCTAAAATAAAGAAGAATGCTCTAATTAATCGGTATAACTTAAATAAACAACCCTAGTAGAGTCTTTTAACAATTTTTGTCTTCAAACTCGGCCCAATGAAGTTTCCAATTACTATTCAAAATGTTAATAAAGGATTTGACCCTAATTTCAAGCCCAAGTTATATTTTGGCCGAGCAATCAGCTATCGTATTACCAGTGAAATTAGAATATCCAATTCAATTGACTCATTGACAAAAGTGAACTTTTATTTTTTAACTCTTACCTATATTTACTGCCAATTCGAAACTATCAATTAAATTTACATTTCAATTGAATCTAGAGTGATTATTTATGTGAAGTGAGTAAACTAGATGCCGGCAATTGGGAATCTATGATTAGATAAGAGTATTTATAGTCATGTTATGAAATCGATTTGGCTACACATTATCATGAGCCCTACTCTCAATCGCTTCTCATTTGTTATTTTCAACAGACGAAAAGCTAAGCTAAAAATGGACACTAGCTAAATTGAAACCGCAACTAGATAACTACAAATTAGAAACAAAAAAAATAGTCCGATTAGGTACAGAAAGATGATGCCCTGGTTCATTATAAGCAAATTATTATAACATGTTCATCGCATGAATCTAAAACTAATTGCATTATAATAAGCTAATAAAACAGTAAAGCTCCAGTAAGTGTTGAAGGACGATTGCCTCTTCATTTCACTGAAGAGATTTCATCAAAACAGGCTCAAATGTGTACCTGGAATTGGAGTGGAAATGAGGTAGAAGAGGTCAGCTACAGTAGTAATTCGAACAAGCAACAACAGTAATCAATTCCCAGGAATATAGAACCAATGAGCAGACCCAAATAATCAAGCCAGAAGTCAAGAGAAAACCTTGAAACCAAGTTCAAACCATTTTTAAACCTTAAATAGACCTAAGATGTTTCAGGAATAAGAAAGCTTAGAAAAACCTCAATGAATCTCACTGAAACAGTGAATCCTTTTCAACACAGCCTGAACCTAAAGATTTCCAAAACAAGATCAAGTCGCTTTCATTCAAAGGATTTGAAACTTTGTATTGTGATTGAAGAACAACTTAAAATTCAAAGTCGAACTCTAATGGAACAATGTTTTTCTTTCTTAATATCTGAATCTATATCCTCCTGCCTCTCTTCTCAAAATGTCTATGTGTGTCTATTTAAAGACTAACCTTGAATCATTTTTTTATTTAAAGTTTTCGCTTTTAGCCTGTTTATTCTTTCACATGTGCACCCGTTTAACCTTTTATTATCAGCCCATGTTATTTTCTAATTTCCAACTAGTAAAGCCACTAGTTAATTCAATTGCTTTTTCTTTTCATTTTTTAAAACCAAGAACCCATCTTATTTTCTGATTCCTACTAGTCAATTTGGATTAGTTTAATAGTTCACTAGTATTCACTGACAGACCACTAAACCCCTTCAAGTTTTGAATCCCAAATTACCCCTGAAAATCTCTGTGACAGACCACTCATTACCCAAGATCGAAGAGGGACAAATCACAATTTGAACTATCTGTTTATTCTAATCGATTGTTGAATTCATTAATGTGAATCAAACGTCATACCAATAGAACAAAATGAATTCCATTAAACCAAGGGTAAAGGATTGTCACAGACTCAAACAAAGATCTATGAAACTGGTTAAAAATCAAACAACAATCAGAGAAACAACACACAAACACTATCGTCCTTGGATTTTAGCACAATCATCAAATGAACAGACATTATCTATTTTCAAACGAAACTTAGAATGGACAAATATAGGTCTAATTACGGCAAAACACATTATTGACAATTAATTACCAGTTAATCAGTCCAAACTAACAAAACGCACAAACAGAAAAAGAGGTAAAGGGGTAGAAACACATTCAAGTGGAACTCCGAAGAAAAATAACACGGGGACTCACCGGATGAACTGAAAAATCAAAATTGTGGCGCTCTTACTTGAACTCGATCCTCTGCTTCTGATTTGAGATCGAAGTGAACTTTAAGCGAATGTTTTTGCTTGAGAACATTCGACTAAAGTCGACTACGACCTCAATTTCTTCAATTTTTCCTTAGTCTTAGAGTTAAGGTTTCCTGATCGATTCTCTGGCCGAAGATTTGAATCCTTCGGTGCTGATTCAAAGAAAATTGTTAGGGTAGTGGGAAAGGGGAGGCTCAAGTGGTTGAAGGATGCAGCCTTGGGACCGTCTAGGTTTGGCGCCGCCACCAAGGAATTTTGTGGTGGCGCTAGGGTTCTTGGCTAAAAAAATGATATTCGACACCCCTGGGACTAATTCGAAGGGAACTGAGGTTGGCACGGTGATTGGGAGGTTGAGGTGAGGTGATGGTGTGACATTGGAGGTAGTTGGGTAGGCTTGGGTTTCTGACCGGTCTTCGATCTGATATTCGAAGAGATTGGGAATGATTTGAAGAAAACGGAGAGTGGATTCAAAGAGAGGAAGGTGAGAAGGTTCTATGGTGTGAAGGTGGAATCATTTGGACCACCAGAACCGCCGTGAGGCGATTTCCGGTGGGTGGTTGACGGCGGAGCGAGGCAGAGGGTTTGGGGCATCTCTGAATGTTAGAGACGGAGGGGGGTTTAGATTGGGGGGTTGGGTGCGTCTGGTTAATTATATACTCAATGAGAAAACCAATCCAGGTTGTTAGATCATTTGAGATCAATGGCATGGATCAATCGACTAAAGCAAACGGTGTCGTTTGGCCTTCTCTAGGACCGGATGGGTTTGGGGAATGGGTCGGGTTAGTGAGACGGGTTGGGGAGATGGGATGAGGGCCGTTGGATTGACATGGTTTGAACGACTCAGATCTTTTGATGACGAAACGACGTAGTTTGGTCATCAAACTATGTCGTTTCGTCTGTCTTTGAGGCTAGACGATTTGGACCGGGTGAGGGTGTTGATTTGGGCCTGGTTATAGTCAAATTTGGACGGCCAAGTCCTGTTTTTCTCTCTATTTTCATCTCCTTAATTTCCAATTAATAAAACAAAAAATTCTAAATTAAATGATAAAAATCAAAATTAACTAATATGCTAATTGACTCCTAATAATAATTATCACACAAGTTTAAACACCAAATCAAATCACGCAATTTGACATTAAATGCTAAAAATGCAAATATATATATTTTTTGTGATTTTTTCATTTTTGTAAAACAAACTAAAAATGCAAATGCGACATATTTTTGTATTTCATCGATTTAAACAAATAAACATGCATATACAGAAACAAACAACTACTAAAAATATCACGAAAGGAATGTAATAAAATAGACACTTTTTGTTTTGATTTTGTAGGAGTAATTCATGCGAGGCAAAAATCACGTGCTCACAGCTGCCCCTTTTTGCCCGTAAACACAAAGAGTTTTCGTGCAAAGATAAAGTGAGCGGATACGAGCGATTTTTGCCCGTTTGAGTACTCCGTATGAAGCATTTTTTGAAAGATTTGACCGAACTTTTGCTTCAAAGGTTTCCTACATATCCCTGGCTAAAAGGGAATTAGGTTAATATAGTTCGGGAAGTTTTGGTAGTTGGGACTACCATGGAACTGCAATTTGTTGTTGCTGCCGCTGCATGCTGTTACTACTGCTTACCGACCTCCTTATTACACCGTGCTAAAAGAAAACAAGAAGCTAGACTAAACTAGGAATTACAAAATCTTATATATCTTCAAACTTGCTCTTGTAGTCTTCATTCTGATTTCTGCGGCGGAATTTATGCTGGGGGTATTTTGTTGTGACCCTCAGCATTACTGCCTTCCGACTTCAACATTACATGCATTCCTCTGTTCTACAAGCGGGCTCCTGACTCCAACAGCAACTTATAAAAATAAAATTGCCTCTCCTCTCTTCCGGTGGGCTCCTGACTTCATCAACAACTTTGAAAATAAAATGCATTTGGCAATGATTTATGAAATATATATTTTGGCAATGTTTATACAAGCAGGACCACTCGGGTCGAAATAAATTAAATGTCTTTTTAAGAAAGGATTAAATTCAATATCCTATTTGAGGGCGGATAGACCCAAAATATCCTATTCGAGGGCGGATGAACCCAAAATATCCTATTCGAGGGCGGATGAACCCAAAATATCCTATTCGAGGGCGGATGAACCCAAAATATCCTATTCGAGGGCGGATGAACCCAAAATATCCTATTCGAATGCGGATGAACCCAAAATATCCTGTTGGAAGGCGGATGAACCCAAAATATCTTATTCGAGGGTGGATGAACCCGAAATATCCTATTCGAGGGCGAATGAACCCGAAATATCCTATTCGAGGGCGGATGAACCCGAAAAATCCTATTCGAGGGCGGATGAACCCGAAATATCCTATTCGTGGGCGGATGAACCCCAAAAAATCCTATTCGAGGGCGGATGAACCCGAAAAATCCTATTCGAGGGCGGATGAACCCGAAAAATCCTATTCGAGGGCGAATGAACCCGAAATATCCTATTCAAGGGGGAATGAACCCGAAATATCCTATTCGAGGGCGGATGAACCCGAAATATCCTATTCGAGGGCGGATGAACCCGAAATATCCTATTCGAGGGCAGATGAACCCGAAATATCCTATTCGAGGGCGGATGAACCCGAAATATCCTATTCGAGGGCAGATGAACCCGAAATATCCTATTCGAGGGCGGATGAACCCGAAATATCCTATTCGAGGGCAGATGAACCCGAAATATCCTATTCGAGGGCGGATGAACCCGAAATATCCTATTCGAGGGCAGATGAACCCGAAATATCCTATTCGAGGGCGGATGAACCCGAAATATCCTATTCGAGGGCAGATGAACCCGAAATATCCTATTCGAGGGCGGATGAACCCGAAATATCCTATTCGAGGGCAGATGAACCCGAAATATCCTATTCGAGGGCGGATGAACCCGAAATATCCTATTCGAGGGCAGATGAACCCGAAATATCCTATTCGAGGGCGGATGAACCCGAAATATCCTATTCGAGGGCAGATGAACCCGAAATATCCTATTCGAGGGCGGATGAACCCGAAATATCCTATTCGAGGGCAGATGAACCCGAAATATCCTATTCGAGGGCGGATGAACCCGAAATATCCTATTCGAGGGCAGATGAACCCGAAATATCCTATTCGAGGGCGGATGAACCCGAAATATCCTATTCGAGGGCAGATGAACCCGAAATATCCTATTCGAGGGCGGATGAACCCGAAATATCCTATTCGAGGGCAGATGAACCCGAAATATCCTATTCGAGGGCGGATGAACCCGAAATATCCTATTCGAGGGCAGATGAACCCGAAATATCCTATTCGAGGGCGGATGAACCCGAAATATCCTATTCGAGGGCAGATGAACCCGAAATATCCTATTCGAGGGCGGATGAACCCGAAATATCCTATTCGAGGGCAGATGAACCCGAAATATCCTATTCGAGGGCGGATGAACCCGAAATATCCTATTCGAGGGCAGATGAACCCGAAATATCCTATTCGAGGGCGGATGAACCCGAAATATCCTATTCGAGGGCAGATGAACCCGAAATATCCTATTCGAGGGCGGATGAACCCGAAATATCCTATTCGAGGGCAGATGAACCCGAAATATCCTATTCGAGGGCGGATGAACCCGAAATATCCTATTCGAGGGCAGATGAACCCGAAATATCCTATTCGAGGGCGGATGAACCCGAAATATCCTATTCGAGGGCAGATGAACCCGAAATATCCTATTCGAGGGCGGATGAACCCGAAATATCCTATTCGAGGGCAGATGAACCCGAAATATCCTATTCGAGGGCGGATGAACCCGAAATATCCTATTCGAGGGCAGATGAACCCGAAATATCCTATTCGAGGGCGGATGAACCCGAAATATCCTATTCGAGGGCAGATGAACCCGAAATATCCTATTCGAGGGCGGATGAACCCGAAATATCCTATTCGAGGGCAGATGAACCCGAAATATCCTATTCGAGGGCGGATGAACCCGAAATATCCTATTCGAGGGCAGATGAACCCGAAATATCCTATTCGAGGGCGGATGAACCCGAAATATCCTATTCGAGGGCAGATGAACCCGAAATATCCTATTCGAGGGCGGATGAACCCGAAATATCCTATTCGAGGGCAGATGAACCCGAAATATCCTATTCGAGGGCGGATGAACCCGAAATATCCTATTCGAGGGCAGATGAACCCGAAATATCCTATTCGAGGGCGGATGAACCCGAAATATCCTATTCGAGGGCAGATGAACCCGAAATATCCTATTCGAGGGCGGATGAACCCGAAATATCCTATTCGAGGGCAGATGAACCCGAAATATCCTATTCGAGGGCGGATGAACCCGAAATATCCTATTCGAGGGCAGATGAACCCGAAATATCCTATTCGAGGGCGGATGAACCCGAAATATCCTATTCGAGGGCAGATGAACCCGAAATATCCTATTCGAGGGCGGATGAACCCGAAATATCCTATTCGAGGGCAGATGAACCCGAAATATCCTATTCGAGGGCGGATGAACCCGAAATATCCTATTCGAGGGCAGATGAACCCGAAATATCCTATTCGAGGGCGGATGAACCCGAAATATCCTATTCGAGGGCAGATGAACCCGAAATATCCTATTCGAGGGCGGATGAACCCGAAATATCCTATTCGAGGGCAGATGAACCCGAAATATCCTATTCGAGGGCGGATGAACCCGAAATATCCTATTCGAGGGCAGATGAACCCGAAATATCCTATTCGAGGGCGGATGAACCCGAAATATCCTATTCGAGGGCAGATGAACCCGAAATATCCTATTCGAGGGCGGATGAACCCGAAATATCCTATTCGAGGGCAGATGAACCCGAAATATCCTATTCGAGGGCGGATGAACCCGAAATATCCTATTCGAGGGCAGATGAACCCGAAATATCCTATTCGAGGGCGGATGAACCCGAAATATCCTATTCGAGGGCAGATGAACCCGAAATATCCTATTCGAGGGCGGATGAACCCGAAATATCCTATTCGAGGGCAGATGAACCCGAAATATCCTATTCGAGGGCGGATGAACCCGAAATATCCTATTCGAGGGCAGATGAACCCGAAATATCCTATTCGAGGGCGGATGAACCCGAAATATCCTATTCGAGGGCAGATGAACCCGAAATATCCTATTCGAGGGCGGATGAACCCGAAATATCCTATTCGAGGGCAGATGAACCCGAAATATCCTATTCGAGGGCGGATGAACCCGAAATATCCTATTCGAGGGCAGATGAACCCGAAATATCCTATTCGAGGGCGGATGAACCCGAAATATCCTATTCGAGGGCAGATGAACCCGAAATATCCTATTCGAGGGCGGATGAACCCGAAATATCCTATTCGAGGGCAGATGAACCCGAAATATCCTATTCGAGGGCGGATGAACCCGAAATATCCTATTCGAGGGCAGATGAACCCGAAATATCCTATTCGAGGGCGGATGAACCCGAAATATCCTATTCGAGGGCAGATGAACCCGAAATATCCTATTCGAGGGCGGATGAACCCGAAATATCCTATTCGAGGGCAGATGAACCCGAAATATCCTATTCGAGGGCGGATGAACCCGAAATATCCTATTCGAGGGCAGATGAACCCGAAATATCCTATTCGAGGGCGGATGAACCCGAAATATCCTATTCGAGGGCAGATGAACCCGAAATATCCTATTCGAGGGCGGATGAACCCGAAATATCCTATTCGAGGGCAGATGAACCCGAAATATCCTATTCGAGGGCGGATGAACCCGAAATATCCTATTCGAGGGCAGATGAACCCGAAATATCCTATTCGAGGGCGGATGAACCCGAAATATCCTATTCGAGGGCAGATGAACCCGAAATATCCTATTCGAGGGCGGATGAACCCGAAATATCCTATTCGAGGGCAGATGAACCCGAAATATCCTATTCGAGGGCGGATGAACCCGAAATATCCTATTCGAGGGCAGATGAACCCGAAATATCCTATTCGAGGGCGGATGAACCCGAAATATCCTATTCGAGGGCAGATGAACCCGAAATATCCTATTCGAGGGCGGATGAACCCGAAATATCCTATTCGAGGGCAGATGAACCCGAAATATCCTATTCGAGGGCGGATGAACCCGAAATATCCTATTCGAGGGCAGATGAACCCGAAATATCCTATTCGAGGGCGGATGAACCCGAAATATCCTATTCGAGGGCAGATGAACCCGAAATATCCTATTCGAGGGCGGATGAACCCGAAATATCCTATTCGAGGGCAGATGAACCCGAAATATCCTATTCGAGGGCGGATGAACCCGAAATATCCTATTCGAGGGCAGATGAACCCGAAATATCCTATTCGAGGGCGGATGAACCCGAAATATCCTATTCGAGGGCAGATGAACCCGAAATATCCTATTCGAGGGCGGATGAACCCGAAATATCCTATTCGAGGGCAGATGAACCCGAAATATCCTATTCGAGGGCGGATGAACCCGAAATATCCTATTCGAGGGCAGATGAACCCGAAATATCCTATTCGAGGGCGGATGAACCCGAAATATCCTATTCGAGGGCAGATGAACCCGAAATATCCTATTCGAGGGCGGATGAACCCGAAATATCCTATTCGAGGGCAGATGAACCCGAAATATCCTATTCGAGGGCGGATGAACCCGAAATATCCTATTCGAGGGCAGATGAACCCGAAATATCCTATTCGAGGGCGGATGAACCCGAAATATCCTATTCGAGGGCAGATGAACCCGAAATATCCTATTCGAGGGCGGATGAACCCGAAATATCCTATTCGAGGGCGGATGAACCCGAAATATCCTATTCGTGGGCGAATGAACCCCAAATATCCTATTCGAGGGCGGATGAACCCAAAAATATCCTATTTGAAGGTGGACAAACCTGATACGTCCTATTTGAAGGTGGACAAACCTGATACGTCCTATTTGAAGGTAGACAAGCCTGACATGTGGTGCTTGATAGTGTAATTACAACGATTGATGCAGTGCAAAGGGTTTGATATGACGTAGAGATTTTGATATGGACATAGTTTCCGTCCCTGTCTTAAATCAAAGAGAATTTAGTCAATTTTTGAAAATGATGGTCGGTGGTGACCTTCTTGCTGAGGATGCTTTCCTCATTCCCTTAGAACCTGTGTTATCTTCCTTCTTCCTCATGTGGGTACCTGACTTCAACAAAAATATAAAGGTAACGCCTCCGTTTTACGGGCGGGCTCCCGACTTCAATAACTTCAAAACTGCTCTCGTGTTGCCACTGTTCCTCTTTGCAACTATTTCCTTCTTACTGTGTTGCATCTCTTTTAACTGCTGGGGATAACACTGTTGGGGGGGATTTTCCTTCCTTCAAAACTGGTGCTTCATTCTTTCAAAAGCTGCTGAGGATGACATTGGATACAGCTTCCTTCATTAAAACTTGTTTTCCTTCTTTCAACACTGCTGGGGATAATACTGGTTCAAAGACCACTTCCCTTGTGTTATCTGGCTTCTTTCCCAAGTGGATACCTGATTTCCAGAAAATTTTCCAAATGAAAGGAAAATTTTCTGCCCCAGTTTGATAATCTTCCACGTGGCATGCCTTTCCATCAATGCCATTTCCTTTTCCTATTTCAAATCAAAGAAAACTTGTTAGTTTAAAATGCGGTGGTTGGTTGTGATGCTCCTGCTGGGGATGGTTCTCCTTTTCTCCTTCCCTGCTCTGTATTTCCATTACACCGCCAAAGCTTTGCTGGGGATGATATTCCCGCTGGGGATGGTTTCTCTTTTTCTTCCTTCCCCACTCTGTGTTGTCTGACCCTCTTGGAACTGGGTCGAAATCTGTCGGGGATGCTCCTCCTTCCCAACGATTGTTATTCACAAGTTTCTCAACTGTTGTTTTCCTGTTTTTCTCCGTACTTTCCCTGACACTCCAGACCAATTCACCATTTGGTCTTGCAACAAATGTCTTTTCCATTTTATTGCCTTATCTTTGGCCTGTCCTGTTCGCATCTTGCTTTGCACCATTTTGGCAACTGGCAGTAAGCTCTAAAAAAATCTTTCTCAAAAACAAACTACTGGAGAAAAAGTTTTTTAAAACAAAGAATGAAAAGTGATGACTTCAAAATATAAAAAAGAAGAAGTCTTTCTAAACAAATGCTGGGGAGAAGAAAAAGGAAAATAACTTATCTGAATGGTATAACTGATTCCAATGACTATGTCGTGCATTCCAGATCTAACCAACCCAGTCCATTTATTAATCAATCTTTCTGATGGTCTCATTTTGCTGGGGGATAAACAGGCCCCCGACTCTTTTGCCGAATCACATTTTTGCACTGCTTGATGCCTTGATGGATCCTTTCTGTCAATCTTATCTTGTCGCCTCATAGTACCCTTCGAGGGATTTTTTACTAATAAGACTCTCTTATTTCTCTCGACTCCCATTGCCTTATGGTGCCTGCGAAGATTTTCACCGATAAAACTCTCTCATTATATTTTCTTTCTTGGCTGAGGATTGGAGTGTTGCCGATAAGATTCTCTCTACTGGGGACTCTTTTGGTTATTAATTCCTTCAGCTTATGATCCTTATTTAGTCGGGGATCGGTGTGTTATTCCCGGCTTTCATCGGCACCTCTCGGATACCGATCGGGAGGTCTTCTTTGGACATCAATATGGGTTTTTTTGTGTGGGGGTAAAAGAAAATGATGTCAAAAGATTCAAAATAACTTTAATGGGTAAAACATTACAACTCTTGGAATCAAACTTTTTCCAAAATTTTAAAACATAACTTCTGCCCCAGTTTTCTTGCTTGGGGGATTTTTTTATTTTTGACACTATGACCGAGCCGTGAGGCGCCTACGTATCCTCTTTGAGGAATCAGGTTGAACGTAGTTCACTTGATTCCTTTGTATTTCTTGTGACTTTTTCTTTTGTTTTTGTCATTATTTTTTCTTTCTTTTTTCTCTTTTTTTTTTCTTTTTCAACATTGTTTTTTTTTCATTAATGATTCCAAGAGAGGAGTATGAAAGAATAAGCACGTCTCAAAGGGGGAAGCAAAGGTTAAAGTGTTTGGATAGTAGAAAAATTGCCTCCGTCATTTCATTCTCCGATAAATGCCAAGTACAAACAAATAAACAACAATTACAATCAAAGAAATTACACAAAATATCTTTTGACTGCATCAGAATTGATAGCCATGTCGATACACCTTCCCTCGACATCTGTCAGACATAGAGCGCCATTGGATAACACCCTGGTCACAATAAACGGCCCTTGCCAATTCGGGGTGAATTTGCCCTTTGCTTCGGCCTGATGTGGCAGGACTCATTTCAGTACCTGCTGTCCCACTTCAAATTTCCTGGGACGCTCCTTCTTGTTATATTCTCTTGCCATTCTCTTTTGATACAATTGGCCATGGCATACTGCCGCCAATCAATCAAGCTCAACTGCTCCAATCGGGTTTTGACCCATTCATCATCTTCTTTAATCTTCACACTTATGTCTGTTTTGAACTTCCTCAATTTTTGCTTGACGGGAGGGCATGCCGGGTTAGTGGGCAATTTGTGAACCACTAGATCAGTTCTTAAACCCGGCATGTCATCACACGACCATGCAAAAATATCTTTGAATTCAATAAGTGCTTTGATTAGCTCTTCCCTTATGTTTGGCTCAATGTGGACGCTTATCTTAGTTTCCCTGATGTCACTCATATCCCCTAGATTGACGGCTTCGGTGTCATTCAAATTGGGCTTGGGTTTCTCTTCGAACTGGTTTAATTCTCTATTTATCTCTTCAAAGGCTTCATCCTCATCGTATTCTGATTCATCATCATAATCGACCTCTTGTACAATTAGTTCGGAATTAGATTGATTTTTTAGACTGGGTTGAAGATCTGTTGTGCATGCCATGTCATTAGAACCAGTATAAAGAGAACTGTTCAGAAAGAGAAAAGAAGAAAACAAAATTAAACAAAATAAGAGAAGAAAACTTTCACTTTATTAAAATGCGGGATAAGAGAGTTTCACACTTTTGCTGAATACAAAAATAAAACAAAAACTGGATTACAACCCTAGAATAATCCAGGAAACAAGAAAGAAAAATCAGAGCCCACTACCAAGAATCCCTCCGGGTAGGAAGGGGAGTAGCCGTCCAATTATTGATATTTGCCTTAGGCCCCTCGAACAGTATATCTGCCCTACTGGACCCTTCTCCAGCTTCTATCATGTTGACGTCGGCGACCAGCCTTTCAACCTCCTGATTCAAATCTCCATCTGACCCAATCAGTGGTCCACTGGTTGACTTTTCTTTTATACTGGCACGGATCATCATCACGCTTTTTTGTGAGGGTTTCTTTAGCTCCCCTCCTTCATGCACTAGCTCGATCATGTGGGCTTCATGGTGTGCTGGCAACGGGTTCTGATTGATGTTGGGTTCCTCTGGTGTCTGAACCTCAATCTTATTGGTGTCAATAAGATTTTGCACTGCATGTTTCAACTTCCAACACTTCTCGGTATCATGTGCGGGAGCCCCCGAACAATATTCACATCTTACTGAGTGGTCCATATTTTTGGGAAGGGGATTTGGCAATCTAGACTCAACAGGACTCAACAAGTCTAACTGCCTCAATTTGGGAAACAGAGCAGTATAGGTTTCTCCCAACTCAGTGAATGTTCTCTATCTCTGCACCCCTTCATTTCTGAAAGCCTGATTCCCGCGGAAACCTGGCCCTGAAGGGTTCCTGTAGGCCCTTGGTGGTGGATATGTGTTTCGTGGGGGTGGATATGTATTCTGTAGGGGTGGGTAGGTATTTTGGAGATCCGGCGCGCGCCATTGCAGGCGAGCCGGAGGATGGGTATATGTCTGGGCCTGATGGATGGAGAAATGTGGTTCTTGTGGAGGGTAATATGGCCGTGGTGGGTGATTTGGAGTGTGCGGGTAATTTGGGTAATGGGGTCTGGATTGGTATCTAGGGGAAGGACTTCTCGATCTGGACCAATTACCTGCCTCTACTGTTGCGACCTCTTCTCTTTTCTTCTTCCCGAGCGCACCTCCCGTGCCGCTATGGATGGCCTGAGTGGTTTCTTTAATTGCTGAATAGCTCAGGATCTTATTAGACTTAAGTCCCTCTTCGATCATACCGCCCATTTTCACCACCTCGTTGAAAGATTTTCCAGCTGACGTCACCAAGTGACCAAAGTAAGTTGGCTCTAGAGTCTGCATAAAGTAGTCCACCATTTCCCCCTCTCTCATCGGAGGATCAACTCTTGCTGCCTGTTCTCTCCACCGGAACCCAAATTCCCGGAAGCTTTCCCCGCCCTTCTTCTCAAGTTTCAGTAATGTGAGACGGCCAGGGACGATCTCAAGGTTGTACTAAAAGTGACCTGCGAATGCTTGTGCTAGATCGTCCCAGGTGTACCACCTGCTCGGATCCTGTCTTGTGTACCATTCCAGTGCAGACCCGCTCAGACTTTGACCAAAGTAAGCTATTAGCAGCTCATCTTTACCACCTGCTCCTCTTATCTTGCTGCAAAAACCTCGCAGATGTGCCATTGGATCGTCGTACCCTTCGTATAGATCAAACTTTTGCATCTTGAACCCTGCCGGCAATTGAACGTTAGGGAAAGGGCACATGTCATTATAGGCCACGCTGACCTGATTGCCTAACCCGTGCATGTTCCTGAAGGATTGCTCCAGGCTTTTAAATTTTTGAAGCACTTCGTCCTGTTCTGGGCTCTTAGCCAGCTTTTCAATCTCTGTCGGGGCCTCAAAATGGGGATTATAGGCATATGGCTCGGGTGCTTTGAATATCGGTTCAGGGGGGTAACATTGGTTATCGTGAGCCTGAAACAACGACTCACTGGAAGATCTTTGTAGTGTGGCTGGTGGGGGTGCCACGAAAACGGGAACATTTGGTGGAGGAGGGTTCTGATTGGGTGGTGGAACTTGGGGGTCATAGGGATTTCTTCCCTGATAGTAGTGGTGACTTGGGAAGCTTGTCGATGGGCCGTGGGGAGGGTATTCCGGCGTGTGTCCTAGTGGGAGAGTAGGAGTAATGGGTGGTTCGGGCCCCTTCTGTACCCTCGCCAAGGCTAGCTGCATTTCATTCATCTCCAGTCTCACTTTTTCCATTTTGTTCCATTGCCTCTTTCAGCATCTGACTTTCCGTCTTTTCCTCCTCAACACTGTTTTCTGAGTTAGTCATGCTTTTCGGCATGGGCCCTTTAGATCTTGTTTGATAATGGTATGGTGCCAGTACGTTCTAAACTAACTGTTTGAAACTGGAAAAACAACAAACTTGTCAACGTTAGAGTTTTAACACATATTGTAATTGCATGTAGGGGGGTGTAATGTTCCTAGGCAGTTCAACCATTTCTAACATGTTTTT
Source organism: Nicotiana glauca (assembly GCA_026770625.1). NCBI lineage: Eukaryota > Viridiplantae > Streptophyta > Magnoliopsida > Solanales > Solanaceae > Nicotiana > Nicotiana glauca. The sequence continues at coordinate 71,957 of MU769472.1, forward strand.
GCTCCGACCGCATGCATCATCCCGGCTTATTTTATTTGTGCCCTTTTCAAGTATTCCTGAAACCTTATTTCTTTTTCTCTCTTTTTCTTCTTCTCCTTTTTTCTTTTCCTTTTATTCACTTACTCCTTTCTATTTTTCTTTTAGTTGTTTATAGAGACTCATGACCGTATCCGATGAGGATTGCTTATGTATCGTGATGCCACGCGAATCAGATTATATCGTAGTTCAAAAGGTAAATGCAAAAAACAAAAGAACAATTTTCTAAGATCGTTTTTGTGTTAGCAACAATGATTGTTTTTGCAAACGTGTCCCTTCACAATTTCACATAAATTTTGAGGCCACGGAATATTATTTTATGATTCTTCACAAGCTTGTCCGTTCTTTTAATGAAAATAGCCATTCGACAACTGAAAGATACTCGAAGGCCATCTGGGCAAAAATAGTTTAAAACACTACCGAAGTTGCCTCGGTTTATTTTGACCAAAATCCAAACGGCATGTACCTGCCGCTGACTCTTTTTCTTGTTTTTCAAATTAAAAATAAAAGACCTGATTTTCAAACACGGCCTTTAGCACCTCGGGGACGAAGCTTTTAAGGCTGTGTGGGTCGACAGGTTAAAAATCCAAAAATAACCAAAAGTGGCCGTTTATGCAAAGTTTGCCTTCCGGCGTCCCTTTTGGGAACATTCGGCTATTTTTGACAAGAACGGCATCACTTGACTTAATCATGACAAAAATTTAAAATTTTGACATTTTTGGCTATTCTTTGCAAAAGGGGAGGTTGGACTCGATGAGGGTTGCCTACGTATCTCACATCCGGTGAGAATCAAACATGCGTAGTTCGCCAAAGAAAATGGACTAAACTTGAAAATAAGACTCTTCTCTTTTGTGTTTTCAAATAAGTAAAAAAACACTTTTTTTTTTAAATTTCGGCAGAGTTACAACACTACTTGGGCATTGGTTTCATAAAAATGAGTATTTATCTCTCTACACTGCTATACATTTTATTTTATTTTACGATTTTCTAGTATTTCCAATTTTCAGAAGCCGGTCAGCATGCAAGTCTGAAGCAAATAAATGCATAAAACAAACAGGATGCAGCAGGGTGGTCTTTTTACTTCAGGTTGCTTGTCCTAGACGGACCCAACCCCTGTGTTGAGTCCCCTAAGTAAAATGCACATGATGCAAATAAACGTTCCTACTAGGGATCCGGCATGAAGTTGTGATTTACTAGGTTTAAAAACCTGGGGTTTTGGTCTAGAGTTGGGGAACCCGAGCGGACAACTGGGGCTGAGGAGGGGGTGACGTATCGGGAGCACTAAAGTCTGGCCGGCCTTGTCGCTTTCCCAACCTCGCTCTATTTGGTATAATTTTTATAAAAAGCGGGCTACGCGAACGTATGCACCATTTTTAGAAAACTCAGAAAGAAAAAGGGTTTCGTAGCAGTTTATATACATAGTTCAAATAATATCAAAGTAGTAATAAGCAACATTTTGCACATTAAATCCAAAAATGTAATAAACATCAGATAATAAAGAAAGCCAAATACAACAATTATTTTAAGCTCGAATTTCTAACCCTGAACCAGTGATTCTGGGTTATGTATTCCCCGGCAGAGTCGCCAAAGCTGTCACACCTCCTTTTTACGCTACCACACCCCGCGATGGGTATGATAAAGGGAGTTTTTTCCAATTAAAGGACAATCAAAAAGGGATTTATTTATTTAATTTAGAGTCGCCACTTGGGAGATTAATGGTGTCCCGAGTCATCGGCTGAATCTCAAATCGAGAAAAAGATTGACTCTGTATTACAGTCCGCGAACCAGAAATCCGGATAAGGAATTCTGTTAACCCGGGAGAAGGTGTTAGGCATTCCCGTGTTCCGTGGTTCTAGCACGGTTGCTGAAATATTATATTTAGCTTAATTATCTGATTTTAGAACATACTCCAACCTATGTGCATTTTTTACCTTTTAACTGCTTTTGACTATTATTATTTTATAAGAATTGCAACGTCATAAAAATGCGTCTCGAACCACGTCGCACCAGTGCACCCGTGGTTGTCAACACATTTTGACTCCGTTGAGATTTGGATTTGGGTCACATAAATGTACACCCGTACTTAGGAAGGTAATATTATTAAAAGACGCGCCTAAAGCAACTAACACGTTGTTAATTTTGCGGGAGGCCATGGAAATTCACTAAATGGCACATCCCGAAATCTAAGTATTTTTGTATATACGTTTAGTGAGGGCCCCGCAGTTTGTGCGTTTTATTTGGCGAGGCTCGTCTTAATTTTTTTTAGGCCGATCCTAAGGTGGCTATGATTTTCTATTTATGTTCTATCTCTAAAATAAAGAAGAATGCTCTAATTTATCGGTATAACTTAAATGAACGACCCTGGTAGAGTATTTTAACAATTTTGGTCTTCAAACTCGGCCCAATGAAGTTTCCAATTACTATTAAAAATGTTATTAAAGGATTTGACCCTAATTTCAAGCCCAAGTTATATATTGGCCGAGCAATCAGCTATCGTATTACCAGTGAAATTAGAATATCCAATTCAATTGACTCATTGACAAAACTGAACTTTAATTTTTTAACTCTTACCTATATTTACTGCCAATTCGAAACTATCACTCAAATTTACATTTCAATTGAATCTAGAGTGATTATTTATGTGAAGTGAGTAAACTAAATGCCAGCAATTGGGAATCCGTGATTAGATAAGAGTATTTACAGTCATGTTATGAAATCGATTTGGCTACACATTATCACGAGCCCTACTCTCAATCGCTTCTGATTTGTTATTTCCAACAGACGAAAAGCTAAGCTAAAAATGGACACTAGCTAAATTGAAACCTCAACTAGATAACTACAAATTAGAAATAAAATAAGCTCAAATGTGTACCTGGAATTGGAGTGGAAATGAGGTAGAAGAGGTCAGCTACAGCAGTAATTCGAATAAGCAACAACAGTAATCAATTCCTAGGAATATAGAACCAATGAGCAGACCCAAATAATCAAGCCAGAAGTCAAGAGAAAACCTCGAAACCAAGTTCAAACCATTTTTAAACCTTAAATAGACCCAATATGTTTCAGGAATAAGAAAGCTTAGAAAAACTTCTATGAATCTCACTGAAACAGTGAATCGAACCTAAAGATTTCCAACACAAGATCAAGTAGATTTCATTCAAAGGATTTGAAACTTTGTATTGTGATTGAACAACAACTTAAAATTCAGAGTCGAACTCTAATGGAACAGTGTTTTTCTTTCTTAATATCTGAATCTATATCCTCCGGCCTCTCTTCTCAGAATGTCTATGTGTGTCTATTTAAAGACTAACCTTGAATCATTTTTTTATTTAAAGTTTTCACTTTTTAGCCTGTTTATTCTTTCACATGTGCACCCCTTTAACATTTTATTATCAGCCCATGTTGTTTTCTGATTTCCAACTACTAAAGCCACTAGTTAATTCAATTGCTTTTTCTTTTCATTTTTTAAAACCAAGAACCCATCTTATTCTCTGATTCGCACTAGTCAATTTGGATTAGTTTAATAGTTCACTAGTATTCACTGACAGACCACTAAACCCCTTCAAGTTTTGAATCCTAAATTACCCCTGAAAATCTATGTGACAGACCACTCATTACCCAAGATCGAAGAGGGACAAATCACAATTTGAACTATCTGGTTATTCTAATCGATTGTTGAATTCATTAATGTGAATCAAACGTCATACCAATAGAACAAAATGAATTCAATTAAACCAAGGGTAAAGGATTGTCACAGACTCAAACAAAGATCTATGAAACTGGTTAAAAATCAAACAACAATCAGAGAAACAACACACAAACACTATCGTCCTTGGATTTTAGCACAATCATCAAATGAACAGACATTATCTATTTTCAAACGAAACTTAGAATGGACAAATATAGTTCTAATTATGGCAAAAGACATTATTGACAATTAATTACCAGTTAATCAGTCCAAACTAACAAACCGCACAAACAAAAAAAGAGGTAAAGTGGTAGAAACACATTCAAGTGGAACTCTGAAGAAAAATAACACGGGACTCACCGGATGAACTGAAAAATCAAAATTTTGGCGCTCTTAATTGAACTCGATCCTCTGCTTCTGATTTGAGATCGAAGTGAACTTTAAGCGAATGTTTTTGCCTGAGAACATTCGACTAAAGTCTACTACGACCTCAATTTCTTCGATTTTTCCTTAGTCTTAGAGTTAATGTTTCCTGATCGATTCTCTGACCGAATATTTGAATCCTTCGGTGCTGATTTGAAGAAAATTGTTAGGGTAGTGGGAATGGGGAGGCTCAAGTTGTTGAAGGGTATGGCCTTGGGACCGTCTAGGTTTGGCGCCACCACCAAGGAATTTTGTGGCGACGCTAGGGTTCTTGGCTAAAAAAAATGATATTCGACACCCCTGGGACTGATTCGAACGGAACTGTGTTTGGCACGGTGATGGGGAGGTTGAGGTGAGGTGATGGTATAACTTTGGAGGTCGTTGGGTAGGCTTGGGTTTCTTACCGGTCTTTGATTTGATATTCGAAGAGATTGGGAATGATTTGAAGAAAACGGACAGTGGATTCAAAGAGAGAAAGGTGAGGAGGTTCTATGGTGTGAAGGTGGAATTATTTAGACCACCGGAACCGCGGTGAGGCGATTTCTGGTGGGTGGTTGACGGCGGAGCGAGGCGGAGGGTTTGGGGCGTCTCTGAATGTTAGAGACAGAGGGGGGTTTGGATTAGTGGGGCTGGGTGCGTCTGGTTTATTATATACTCAATGAGAAAACCAATCCATGTCGTTAGATCATTTGAGATCAATGGCATGGATCAATCGACCAAAGCAAACGGTGTCGTTTGGCCTTCTCTAGGACCGGATGGGTTTGGGGAATGGGTCGGGTTGGTGAGACGGGTTGGGGAGATGGGATGAGGGCCGTTGGATTGACATGGTTTGAATGACTCAGACCTTTTGATGACGAAACGACGTAGTTTGGTCATCAAACTATGTCGTTTTGTCTGTCTTTGAGGCAAGACGATTTGGATCGGGTGAGGGTGTTGATTTGGGCCTGGTTATGGTCAAATTTGGACGGCCCAGTCCAGTTTTTCTCTCTATTTTCATCTCCTTAATTTCCAATTAATAAAACCAAAAATTCTAAATTAAATGATAAAAATCAAAAATTAACTAATATGCTAGTTGACTCCTAATAATAATTATCACACAAGTTTAAACACCAAATCAAATTACACAATTTGACATTAAATGCTAAAAATGCTAAAATATATATTTTTTGTGATTTTTTCATTTTTGTAAAATAAACTAAAATTGCAAATGCGACATATTTTTGTATTTTCATCGATTTAAACAGATAAACATGCATATACAGACACAAACAATTACTAAAAATATCACGAAAAATTCACAAAAGGAATGTAATAAAATAGACACTTTTTGTTTTGATTTTGTGGGAGTAATTCATGTGAGGCAAAAATCACGTGCTCACATTATTTACGTGCCTTGTACTGTAGTCGAACAGGGTTAGCGACTGTTGGCGATAATGGCCTGAGCTGCAATATTGGAGATGGCCTTGGCCATGTACGCAACTTCGATCGTCGTCGAATTACTCGTTTGTCGTAGTCGAGTTGGGTCGACTTATTGACGACGGTGGCCTTAGCCATTTACACATTGGAGATGGTCGTAGCCATGTACGTAACTTCGACTGTCATCAAATCATTCGTTTGTCGTGGTCGAGCTGTGTCAACTTATTGACGATGATGGCCTTATCCATTTCTACGTTGGAGATGGCCGTAGCCATGTACGTAACTTCGACTGTCATTGAATTACTCATTTGTAATAGTCGAGTTGGGTCGACCTATTGACGACAATGTCCTTAGCCATTTATACGTTGGAGATGGCCGTAGCCATGTACGTAACTTCGACTGTCGTCGAATTATTCATTTGTCGTGGTCGAGCTGTGTCGACTTATTGACGATGATGGCCTTAGCCATTTCTATGTTGGAGATGGCCGTAGCCATGTACGTAACTTCGACTGTCGTCGAATTACTCGTTTGTCGTAGTCGAGCTGGGTCGACTTATTGTCGACGATGGCCTTAGCCATTTATACGTTGGAGATGGCCGTAGCCATTCATACATTGGAGATGGCCATAGCCGTTCATACATTGGAGATGGCCTTAGCCATTCATACATTGGAGATGGCCTTAGCCTTTCATACATTGGAGATGGCCTTAGTCGTTCATACATTGGAGATGGCCTTAGCCGTTCATACATTGGAGGTGGCCTTAGCCGTTCATACATTGGAGATCATGCTAGTCCAGTCCCTCTGTCATGTCAGCCAGGGGAGCGCATGGAGTGGCTGGTATGATAAACTCGTTCCGCAAATATCTCCAGGTGTCCCCTCTGCCGCCTCATTAAAAACCTCCCTGAGAAAATCCAATTGGGACAAAACTCGGGTAAGGGAAAAAGAGTGAAACTCGGGAGATGCCTTTTAGAAATGGAAATACTTGAGGTGGGCGGCGTTCCAATTATTGTGGAGAGTTCTTCCTTCCATTGTTTCTAATTTGAATGCTCCTTTACCTGCTTCTGTTGTGATTTTGTAGGGTCCGTCCCAGTTGGTGCCCAGTTTTCCTTCGATTGCATCTTTTGATGCCAATGTTTTGGCTTTGAGGACGTAGTCTCCCACTTTGAGTGGTCTTACTTTGGTTCTTTTGTTGTAGTATCTTTCGACTTGTTGTTTTTGAGCGACCATTCTTATGTGGGCCATTTCTCTTCTTTCCTCGGCCTCGTCGAGGTCTTGACGCTTATTTACGTCGTTCTTTGTTCCGCTGGTATATGAATACCTCAAGCTTGGTTCGTTGACTTCCACTGGTATGACTGCGTCAGTTCCGTAGACCAGTGAATATGGCGTTTCCCCTGTGCAAGATTTCGGTGTGGTCCGGTGCGCCCACAATATTTCCGGTAGTAGCTCGGGCCATATCCCTTTGGCTTCCTCGAGTTTCTTTTTCAGTATGCTCAGCATTATTTTGTTGGAAGACTCTGGTGGCGGGGTGGTATGGCGTGGAGAGTATTCGCTTAATGTGCCATTTGTCGAAGAATTTTGTCGTCTTCTGACCGACGAACTATCGTCCGTTGTTGCAGCTGATTTCTTTGGGAATGCCGAAACGGCAGATGATATTCTTCCATATGAAGGCAATGACTTCCTGTTCGCGTATCTGGGCGTACTCACCTGCTTCCACCTACTTGGAGAAGTAGTCAGTTAAAATTAATAGAAATAATACCTTTCCTCGTCCTGCTAGCAGGGGACCGACTATATCCATTCCCCATTTGATGAAAGGCCATGGGGAAGTGACTGAGTGGAGGGGCTCTCCTGGTTGGTGTATCGTGGGGGCATACTTTTGACATTGTTCCCGTCGGCGAACGTATTTCGCTGCCTCTTTTTTCTTGGTGGGCCAATAATAACCGGCTCGTATTATGCAGCGTACGAGGGCGCGGTTGTCTGTATGGCACCACAGTGACCCTCGTGTACCTCTTTGAGTACTGGTCTCGTTTTGTGTGGCCCTAGGCACTTGGCTAGGGGTCCGCCAAACGTCCTTTTGTAGAGCTCATGGTTTATCAGGCAATACCTGGCGGCCTGTACGCGGAGCTTCTTTGCTTCTTTTTTGTCGAGTGGGAGTGTACCATCCTGCAGATAGGATACAAATCAGTTGCGCCAGTCCCAAGTCAAATTTAAAGAAAGTACCTCAGTATGATCAATGGCTAATGGAGGAGGGTGACCACGCTTTCTCTATCGAAGTTTTTAGTGGTTGTGGCCAAATTTGCCAAGCCGTCTGCTTCGATGTTTCGTGCTCTCGGAATTTGTTCGAAGTGGCACTCGTCGAACTTAGTCATTAATCTGTCGATCTCTGACTGATATTTTTGCAATCTCTGCTCCTTGATTTGGTAAGTCTCAGTGACCTGGTTCACTACGAGCTGGGAGTCGCAGTGGAGAACGAGCCGTCGAGCCCCGTATTTGATGGCTAGTTTCATACTTGTAATAACGACTTCGTACTCGGCCTCGTTGTTAGTCATTTGGGGGCACCACACGGACTGGTGAATTATTTCGCCCGTGGGGACCTCAAGAACTAGTACCAGTCTTGATCCTGAGGCATTAGCGGCACCGTCAGTGTACAGAGTCCATAAGTCGGTATTGGAGGGGGTACGACGTGCCTCCAGTTCTGCCTCTGGCAGTATTTCTGCGCTGAAATCGGCTATAAAGTCAGCAAGTACTTGCGACTTAATTGTAGTTCTCGGGTTATATGAGATGTCATGCTCGCTGAGCTCTGTAGCCTATCTAGCGAGCCTGCCTGATAATTCAGGCTTATGTAGGACGCTTCTCAAGGGGAAGGTTGTTAATACTTTTATGGGGTGGCATTGAAAATAGGGTCGGAGCTTTCGTGAAGCTACGACCAATGCCAGGGCTAATTTTTCAAAGTGTGGATACCGTGTTTCGGCGTCCACTAAGGTTTTGCTAAAATAGTAAATTGGAGATTGCGTACCTTCATTTTCGCGGACCAAGACTGCGCTGACGGCGACCTCAAAGACGGCCAGATATACCAGCAGGGGCTCACCCGAGCTCGCTTTGGCCAGTAGTGGTGGTGAAGATAGGCATGCTTTCAATTTTCTCAAGGCTTCGACGCATTCCTCGTTCCATTGTCATCCGTTGTCTTTTCTTAACACATTGAAAAATTTATGGCACCTATCGGAGGACCGCGAGATGAATTTGGATAGGGTGGCTATTCGCCCCGTCAACTTTTGTACTTGTTTTTTGTTGTTCAGAATCTCAGGTATTGCATCTATCGCATTGATTTTATCTGGGTTGACCTCGATGCCTCGTTGGGACACGAAAAATCCTAAGGATTTTCCCGAGGCTACGCCGAAGGCGCATTTCTCTGGGTTCAGCTTCATCCCGTACTTTCTTAGTATTTCGAAGGCTTCTTTCAGGTGGTCGGTGTGGTCTTCTTTCTTTTTCGACTTCACCAGCATATCGTCGATATAGACCTCTATGGTCTTACCGAGCTGTTGTTTGAACATTCTAGTGACCAGTCTCTGGTACGTGGACCCCGCATTTTTAAGCCCAAAGGGCATTACCTTGTAGCAATATGTCCCTTGGTGGGTGATGAAAGTTGTTTTCTCCTGGTCCTCCTCGGCCATCATGATTTGATTGTAGATGGAGTAGGCATCTAAGAAGCTCAGCAGTTCACGTCCCGCGGTGGCGTCGATCAATTGGTCGATATGGGGTAGTGGGAATGAATCCTTCGGACATGCCTTGCTCAGATCAGTGAAATCCACACACATTCTCCACTTCCCGTTTTTCTTTTTGACCATGACGACATTGGTGACCCATTGGGGGTATTTCGATTCATTGACGGAACCGTTGACCAGTAATTTGTCTACCTCCTCGGTGACAGCTTCATTGATGGCGGCGTTGAATTTCCGTCTCATCTGTCGCACGGGCGGATGTAATGGATCGACGTTTAGCTTGTGGGTGGCGATGTCTCTCGGGATTCCTGGCATATTTGAATGGTCAAATCTTCATGGTTAGTTAGGAATTCACGATACTTACTCGGGTTGGTGAGGCCATGCCCGATGTAGGCTTTCTTTGTGAGGTCGGCGTCATCTAACTGGACCGGGTCGAGATCTTCGATCCTTACTTTACAGGCTTTCACGACATCGGGATCTTTGATGGCGTCCGTTGTCGGGTTGACTTTAGTCCCCGACACGGCTGATTGCTATGCTTCTGCACTCGCCCTTTTTAGCTGTTTGGTGTGGGTGCAATCTTGAGCTATTTTGTAGCATTCCTGTGCGGTGCGCTGCTCGCCTCGAATGTTGAATACACCCCACAGGGTGGGGAATTTGATCACTTGGTCAAAACTTGAAGGGACCGCTCGCATGGCATGTATCCATGGGCGTCCTATGATAACGTTGTAGTCTGTTTCCTGGTTCATTACGTGGAAAGTGGTTTCCACCGTAACTCCTCCTGCCAAAATGGGCAGTAATATTTCTCCGGATGTCCGTTCCACTGCATTGTTAAAACCAGTTAGTGTTATGCAATGCGGTATTACCTTACCATCAAGTCCCATTTGCACGACGACCCTCGGGTGGATAATACAGGTGCCACTTCCGTCGTCAATCATGATTCTTTTAACATCCGTATCGGCGTTACGTAAAGTGATAACTAAAGCATCATAATGAGGTAAAGGCAAGCCGTCGGCATCGGACTTATCGAAGGTGATACTATCTTCGAAGTCGTCATACTGTTCATGGGCGATGGCCCGTTTTAATTTGTGTGTGGTGGCGAACTTGACGTGGTTGATTGCTGAGTCATCGCTGCCTCCGACGATCATGTTTATCGTTCGTGCTGGGAAGGGCGGCTTTGGCGGCCCACGTGGTTGTTCCCGTCCGCGTGCAAAGTTTATTATTCCTTTGTCACTGAGCAGTTCCCTCAAGTATCCCTTGTTCAGCATCCTGACCACCTCTTGCCGTAGGCCTATGCAATCTTCGGTTTTGTGCCCCCGTTCCTGATGGAACTCGCATAAGACGTTTGATTTCCTTGTAGCGGGGTCTGATTTCATATTTTGTGGCCACTGCTCCTTGGTACCCAGCTTCTCCAGTGCGTACACTATTTCTGAAGGAGAGACGCAGAAGTTATGGGCAGATAATAAAGGAGGTGTACCTCTTTCGTTTCGGAGTGGGGCGACGTATCGATGTAGAGCATCCGTATGCCTTGGTGGTGGATGAGAGGATCTGGTGTATGGCTGGTGCCGGTCTCTGTTGGAGTGTGGGAGTTGTTCTTGCTGCCCTTCATTGCGTCGATCTCTCCTCGTCTTTGAGTGTATTGCTGTTAACCGTTGGGTCGGCCCATTAAGATCTTCCTCGTCCGCTCGTACCTCAGCGCAATAGCTGTTGTGGATTTCTTCCCATGTGGTAGGGGGATATTTCATGAGACGACTTAGTAGTTTCTTGGTCGCTCTCGAACCATCCCTGTTTAGCCTGTTCTGGAAAACGGCGACTGCCATACCTTCCGATACGTTTGGCAAGCTCATCCTCACCCTGTTGAACCTGTCTAGGAAGTCCCTGAGTCCTTCCCCTGCGGTTTGCCTGACGGCGAAGATGTCGTTGACCCTTGCTTCCGCTTTTTTTGCTCCTTCATTTTCGGTGATGAACTTATCTGCCATTTCCTCGAACGTTGATATTGCCTTAGCTGGTAGCTGGGAATACCACGTTAGGGCCCCTCCCGTCAGCGTCTCACCAAACTTCTTCAGCAGTACCGATGGTACCTGCTCTTTCGATATGTCGTTACCTTTCACGGTAGTGACATAGTGGATCAAATGATCTTCGGGATCTGTGGTTCCGTCGTATCCCTTTAGGTAGGGTGGCATCTTGAAGGTTTTGGGATAGAGTGAGGAGCGGCTTCCTCGGTATATGGTTGTTCGACGAATCTTCCCACGTCGTGTTTTGGCAGAAACTTGGGAGCACCAGGGATCTTGTCTACCCTCTCCTGATGCTCTTTTATTTGGTCACGAAGGGCCTTGTTTTCATTCTCCATTTCTTCCATATTCTGTAGGATGGCTGTTAGCATACTGTCATTGGCTTGTGCTTCGATGGGTCTGTTATTTGCTCGTACAGCCTCAGGTTCACCCATGGCAGCAGCGATGCTTACCGTTGGCATACACCTGACGTTACTTTGTGGTGATTTCTCAACCAAGCCACTTAGAGTGCTTGTTAGCCATTCTTCCAGTAGCTTCTTAACCACCGGGGCTGTCTCCTTAGCCGCAGATGTGGTGGCTCATTTTTCATGCAAGATCATCAGATCTTCAGATGGAGAGGGTGAGATCTCTGTACCTGGTGTGGTGCTAGGAGTTGCATTCAAGATACCCTCGTCACTGGCCTCGTTGAGAAGACCGAGGAGATTGGTTGTAACATCCACTATTGTTTTCGATCGTATGTTATTTTCGGCCATCTTCTTGTGTGGTGTAGAGAATGGTTGTTGGTTGTTCTCTAGGTAGATACTACGATTTTGATTCTCGAAATCCCCACAGACGGTGACAAATTATTTGTCTCAAAAGTTATCAATATACTTTATAAGCTTAAAAAAATCGAAAAATAAATAGGGGTAAATCGTAATCAAATATAATATAACCTAGAGACAAAAAGATGAAAATATTGTAGTAGATCTGGTAATAAGAACTTGAGAATGAATGTTCGTTAGATGTAGAGATATAGAGAGAGAAATAGGAGAAAGTGAGAGAGTTGTATTCTTTAATAATAATACTGATCCCCCTTTACAATGGGAAGGTCTCCTTTATATAGCAGGATGCCTTCCTCGAAATAATCATAAAAGTACAAATAGTCGACGTCCTCCTATCGAGGACGCTGAGTTTTAGCTGGCATCGCCTTTGTCCTCACGCCCAAGTCGTACCCTTACTTCAGTAGGCGGATGCTCACTGGGCGTACCCTTCGGCGTCGAGACATTGAGGGCCAAATTTGACCCCATACATATATGTTATTATAACAAAAATTATTACTATGCTTCAGTCGCAAACAAAGTAGGATCGGCTATGTGAATTCTCACGAACCATGTAAAACTATTTAAACTCCCAATAATATGCAAATACAAACAGAAAGTAATTTCTTATATGCTATTGATATACAAAATTTCTCTCAACCCAATTGTTACTCGAATGGGTAAGTAAAATGGATTGCACCACCTTGTGCTGATTTAGTACACTTTTACCTTCCACGTTGAATCTTCTAAGACCAGAATTATATGTACATAGATAGATTAGTTTTTCCTGTGTTAAGAGTTTTCTACATTTTCAACTAGCATATATATCTCAAACAAGAATACAAGACTCCTAAGCAAACATTAGACTTATAGTAAACGTACTACCATGCTAGAACTTAATCCTAACTCCTAAGTAATTGGCATCACCTATATAGATCTTCCATTGTACCCTATTACTCGCTAGGTCTAGGTCTACATGGATTCCAAGTAGAGTTTTCAAGACTTCCTTCCATGTGACTTTAAGGTTTATCTCATCCTTTTTTAACAGTCATTCAGCATGGTTTCACACCTATGTTGTCCGGATTCTTAAAAATGTTGTCGCACCCATGTCGGATCCTCCAAAAATGTATTACTTTTGAAGGATCTGACACGCATTTGGAGACATTTTCAGAGAGTCTGAGCAACATAGAACGTAGGGCATGACCAAATCATCCCAAGCAATCTCCTCTGATTTTGCTCTCTATATGTGCTACTTGCACCTTGTCAGATGTGGGCATTTTTAATATTGTCTAATCTCATATGACCGGATATCCATTTTAGTATTCGCATTTCTGCTACACTCTTCTTATGGATATGTTGAACTTCAAAAATACCCAACATTATCTCTATATCAATGATGGTCTTACAGCCGTCTTGTAAAATTTGCCTTTCACATTGATAGGCATCCTGTATCATATAACACCACATTAGCACTTCTCCATTTCAACCGTCCTATTCTGATTTGACATGTACCATCTTCATCTATCATATCACTCCTAAATCTTAACTAGAAACTAATCTCACGAGTTATCTTTAAGTAGACCGGTAAATGATCATAAGCTTCGACGTGTGAGTTAATCTAACTGTTTAGATAAGAAGACAATATTAGAAAAGTTTCCATTTGTAAAAACCCTGTTGAGTAGAGTTATTGGTATTTGTGTTGGTGGGAAGTAGGGGTACTTGATAGAATAATCGAGGTGCACGCAAGTTAGCTCGGGCATCACCCTTAATTTTAAAAGACGAAAGAAATATTAGGAAAGCTGATGAAATGGAGTGTAGGTCAACATGACTGTTTCTAATTTTTTAATCAACTGCATTCATAGATTCTGCTGGTTTTAGCTGTTGCAAAGTGGAGTAATGTTTTTTAATCTGTTGCAGAAGGATGTTCAGAAACTCTTGGCAGCACCAGCATAACTTGTATGGACACTGATTCCTGCTTTATATGTGTATAATGCCACCTCTTGGATGTTCCCAATTATATGTATCCACTCTCAACTTTTTGCTTTAAAATAATATGAAAAGTTGATATATCTCAACGATGGTTTTGCTGATTAAGTTGTGCTTTTGTATTTGTACTTTAATTAACAAGAAATGGGTTTTTGCCTAATAATACTTCATGTATAATAGGGTTCACTGTGAACATAAATATATTACGTTGTAATTTCTCTTCTTTTTTTTGTGTGTGTAATTTCTCTTAATAAACACGACAAAAGATGCTTACACCCTCCTAGTTGTAACCTTGTAGCCGGCGGCGCGATGTATAACAAGTGTGTAATATGTGTTAATATATGCATTGATTATACAACGATTATATTTGATAAATTTTGTAAAAAACAACTGAAAATGATACAGTATAACCACTCTTAAAATAATAAGCACATACATAGACACACACACATATATATATATATATATATATATATATATATATATATATATATATATATATATATATATATAT